>JARFOD010085179.1:0-18797 GCA_031763545.1 Mopalia muscosa | reverse complement strand
GACGGGTTTCAACCTACAAAATTTTCTGAACAGGTATATGTTCTAACTAAGAAAGTGTTATTCCAAAATAACGAAAACACTGTTAATCTTCACTTTCTAAAAGACACAAAAATTATTCAATAAATATAAACGTCTATAAATCAGTGTATTATACAGGAAAGATCTGTGTTGTTGTTGCTTTCTTGTTTGCTCTGTACGATTTAACTTGTAGATAATTTTATTGTCATTCATATGACGGCGTGTCAGACAAGAATGAAGGTAATGCCCCTTGATGCCATAAGCAAATAAATACATTGTATAGGAGTCTATGCGATTCGTACATTTCCTCTACTAGAGGTCAAATGTCTCGGGCCACCTTATTTTCATCCCGTGTCTCAGTAGGCCTACGGAGATAAGTAGTGTAACATACTGAAGTCGTTTGTTACTCCTGTACAGATTGACCGTAGACTAACGATTACAAAATAAGTCAATTTTGTGTATAACTTAAGTTTCATTTTGAAGTTAAACACTCCAACGAATTAAGCATAAGCAAGTCAAGCGCCAACTAAATTTTCTAACCATGCTGAAGATGTATCGGTTTAACATTAAATTTAATAGAACGTTTAAGAAATGCTATATATAACTCCTCCGATGCTAAAATGGTGCGTATCTCTATAGCACTGTTGAACAAGGCAATATACGGGATTGGAGAGAACTGATGTTATGGTACAGACAGGACGGGATGAGAGGAACTACACCAAACGGCTATGATACAAGCTGTGTTCTTAAACTGATGTGCAGTAGCCTACTTACCTAGGGCTGGTTGCCTCTTGCTGAATCTCATACTTTTCCCGGTGCATTTGTACTTATAACGTCCTAACACCCCAAAGTATTCCACATAAATTTGTTATCTGGTAATCGCCGAACTGGTAGAACTAGCGTAATGGCATATGTCCACGAGGAGGAGGGCGCTATTCCAGTCGCTTAGCACTTTCTTCTGTTTCGGAATAGGATACTTTGCGAAGCGGAGTATCAGTACAGCTACTGTGTTAATTCAACGCCAGACTACTCACGTTGCCTCCGCACTTTCCGGTTTAAGAAGAGGGCTTGTTCTCTGAACACTTTTTTTTACTCTCTTCCGTCTGTCCTTGTAGTAGGGTGCGGTACCGTTATTCATAGACAGCTTTAAAATCTTCCATTAGATTTCTGACTGATGAAAGTGCCTCCTCCGTGTAACGTAGGCTACACTGCAGGCGATACAGTCATTGGCCATAGTATCTCAAACAGTCTGTGTAGAGTGTAAGCTGAACCAACGCTAGCGTGGGGAATATCTCGCCAGCCAGCTAAACTACTCATACATATTTGTGATTATTAAGAAATCTATCCTTTATGAAATATTTTATCGGATTCCATGGACATTCGCCATTTGTGGCCATTCTTGAGTGATCATTGCTATCGTTTGTAATGATTCTCTTTCTGTATGGTTTTATTTTTTTATCTTGGTCAGTGACCATTAGCGTACGAACCATTATTTCTTACAGCTCTGGCCCTACAAGTCAGAGATCCGAGTTCAAATCCCATTGGAGGCAACGAAATGCTATTTCTCCATAATAAAATATATTTCTTACTTGTTTGGATTTTGTTTTACGTAAATCAATAATTTTTAACGTGTGGCTTACTTGTTTAAGCTATTGACTCATTTTACTATTTTAAACTACTATAAATAGTTATATATGTGTGTGATTAGATCGAGAAGCGTGAATATCACAGCTTCCGATGTTTTTACCGTCTCCCGGCTCTTGGAAATGCTGTTCCAACAGTTGGATATGCCTACCCACCCCGGCATGCTATTTGTACGCTGGTCCGTTACCAGGATTAACTTCAGCTTCAATGTTATCAAATGTGTAAGTCAGGAAAAACTTGCAGTTTTTCTATATTAAGAGCTGACGACTGATGCAATCTTTGAGTCCACCTTACCATTGGAAGAAGCACCTGTAATGGTCGTCGGCCAGATAAGCATAAGCGTAGGCGTGATTCGAACCACCAAATTACACGCGTATAAAGGGGAAGTGAATAAATTTTTAATATGTTCAAAAACTTAACAGTCAAAATATATCAATTCGTGCGAAAACTATAAAGGAAAATGATTAAGTTGTACTTATATAAAGCGAAAATTGTTATTCTCAAATTCATTTCAGGCTTAATTAAAAAAAGCTATTTTTATGGGTCTGTATTAACATTAGAGAACATTTTAATTTAATTTGTTAAATTTTTTTAACCGTAATTATTCAAATGCATCACGGTGGTATAAAACGACGGACAACTGCTGGTTAAGATAAATTACGGTATTTGGGAGTATTTCGTTTTGAGTGGGGGATAAGGCTGGTAACCATAGCGACTGGAACTCGCAAAAATAACATAAGCTAACAGCTCACGTACATTTATTACGTGTTAGGATTCACTCTGCAATAAATAGAGCAACGGAAACTAGTTTACTACATACAGTATATACAACAGTGTATTATAACGACTAGCTTCATACCCACATGTCGGCCTGTGGCCAATATATGCTATAGAAATAATTACAACAATTAAATTCGTTACATATAAACCATTTAAGTTGTATGCCTACTATCATGGTATGATTAATAATTGTCTTTACTAGGGACACAGTTTTCGTTTGTCGGCACGTCCAAGATTCACCGTACTATAACGAGTAGCTTGGGTTCACCTCTCTTTGGGGTTGGTTTTATGTTTAGTAAGATAATTCAGCAACCATAAAACAAAAGGTTGTTGTCAGTTTTAAATTGTTAATATATTCTTTTGTTTTTAATTTTTATGCCATTATCTGAATGGGATATAGAGAAAAATCATTGGATGCGTTTTGTGTTGTAAAAGCGTTTCTTGATTTCTTAATGACAATTAGCCTAGCGGAAGGTGGGGCAAAATGGCCACCTTAATTGTTGTGCTTAAGTTAACAAAAAATGAGACAAGACTAAAAGGCGGGTCTTATTGCATGGGAACCCTTTTTTCAACACCCACACAGTCATCATGTGCCCAACCCCGACAGGCTATACACTGGATCCCTCCTTCTAGGGCCGTTTTGATGTAATTTTCGCCGCAAAATGAGCAAGGGGTGTCGCCAACATAAATGGAATCGCTGGAATCTGGCAAAACATCCACCTGTGAAGATTTACCTTTTTGTTTGCTTATTGTTTTCTTTCTTTTGGAACGTGAGGGAAAATGACCCTATTAGCCTGCATTTAGTAAAACAATTATACAAAAATTCTAATTAGAAGTCCTTTAATTTTAAGTTTGAAAATTGTGATTCAGTGCATTGTCAGCGTACAGCCGGATGGTTTCTGCCCGAATTCTAGCATTTCGTTTTTTGTCGATAGGCACTTTTTCAACACTGTTTTGTCGAACCCCGTTTAAGCTACACCCGTGGAATTTGACATGCTTATTAGAGACATATCAAGCTAAACAATGGTCCTTCAAATTTTATAAGTTCTGCTTACTTTTGTTATTATTCATCTTTTAACAAAAGATTTTCATCATTAATTTGAGAAATATTGATATAAAAAGAGAACTAGGACGAATTTATCAAATTTGAAGGACTGTTTTTTAGTTTAATATGTCATCATCAAGCATGTCGAATTTTAGGGTTGTAATTTTCAAACTTGAAATTAAAGGACTTCTAATTGGAATCACTAAATGCAGGCTAATAATGTGAATTATCGTATTAACAAATACAAAAAATGTAGACATATTTTGACCTCGAAGGGGCCTACCATCCTTAATGTAACCTATTTAGGCTATAATATTACACTGATCAGAAAGCTCCACTCAGTTGCTTTACACCAATACCAAATACTCCGCCAAATTTCCAGGACCAGAACAAATAATACCAGACAACACACCATTTTTAATAAGAACTGTATTCGAGGCTGACAAAACGCAAGTCAATAATGGTGGTCTTACGCCATATTACCTTAGAGGCCATTTTGTACCACTTTTCCCTACGTAGAAAATGACACTTTAGTTAAAGACAGCTGCGTAGAGCCTATGCATTACGATTTAAGATATCCGTCATATAAACAAAAACACATAAAATTGTTTAACGATTTTCTCCCCTATCTCAATTGACGTTACTTCTGAATATTTTTGTTCCGGACTCTCAGTCTCGTTATTTGGAACATGAATAGGCCTACAACGACAATGTATAGCGGCTGTTCATTTTTTTGAGGAATTTCAAAAGAATTTTATCCAATCGATAAACAACATGTCTTTTTCTCTGTTTTTACACAGCATCTCTTCGCTCGGGTTACGATGTCACGATATTGCCAAGTTACAAGTTATTCTCGCGAGAGTTTTAGGTTTCCATGGATATGTTTTTCAAGAGATGGGTTTTTTTTTTAGTTATTATCCGATTCAGAGCTGAAGTATGTTCATTTCATTTCATTAATTATACCAATCAAGAGTTATAGGATAATCGTGTACAAAACATAGGATATAAAACAAATTACTTTCAATGTAAACACAATGTAGCGTCAATCAACCATGAGAATGAATGTATATTCATTATGATTAGTTATTATCCGACTCACAGCTGAAATATGTTCATTACATTTCAGTCTTTTCACCAATCAAGAGTTATAAAATAAACGTTTAGGAAACATAAAATACAAGATAAATCACTTTAAATATAAAAAAAATAATAAATATATAGCACCAATCAGGCATGAGATTAAGGTAACACCACAGGAAACCATTACCACTCAGGTTAAATAAATCAAGGCGATCAAAGTGATCAATGGGTCAAACCTCTCAGTGGCATAACATTAAGAAACACTACGTTAGCAATACAGCATTCGTGGGAATAAAACCCAAAGGAGTTTTATCCCATTGGAAAAGGCTACGATATCGGTACAGGTGACAAAGGATTTAAGTATCTTATAAGAATTTATTTGCAGATTTTACATTTATATATTTAACACCTTTAGAAAAAATTTAAAAAATAAAATCTAGAAGTCATTAGACCCAGAGACCACGCATTAAGTGTGCCTTCTTGTTAGATTTAAATTAGGAAATTGACTGGCTAGATTTCTCTGATATAGCCAATTTGTTCCAGACCTTTGGTGCTTTTCCTTCAATAGACCAGCGACGTATGTCACTTCTAAAAAGGAGTATACAATTGAAATTAGAGTGTCTTGATTGGTACACATGAACTCTAGTAATTCTCAACAACAGCCTTCTTACGGATAGGACCAGAATATTAACTAGAAGTATTCATCTGCCATATAGATAAGCTAACAGGCATTGTGGACCGAGCCCCCTGTTATAACGTATCATGTGACGTAGCACACAAGCTAACTCAGAAGAATACAACTTTACAGTGATGCATTATGGGACACATGTGGCATTCCTGGATCATAATGTTTCTAACTAAACGAAACGCATTTACCTAGTGCAATATGTGCCTGTTAAATATTAAGCCATTCGTTCTAACGAAAACAATTGCTATACGACAAAAACTGATCAGGGATGAAATTACCCAGAGTTCATCACAAGAAAATACACATACCTGAAATGTGACGTCTCCGTTTCTCGCTGGTCCACAATGTCATCAAAGACAAGACAGGACAAATACACGACGTAATTTAAAGACATCACAAGCAGACAGGCTCCATGTTGCCCTTTAGCTCTGATAGCACCACGGCAACAGGAATTTTCGTCCCAACCAAGCTACACTACTTGAACCTTCCTTACCATTAGAAATAAGCGAACGCTACCACGATTCTGCACTTTATATTCCAGTATATATAAAACTTGCAAAACTTTAACTTGATTTAAGCCATTCCGATTTCTTCTTTGGACACTTGTATGTTAGATGCACCCATAAAACGACAACTTCACGTCCATATTCGCGTCAAAATCTATCATTTATAAACAGTATACCGTACTCCTTTTTGGTCGAATTAAACTGACCTCCCTAATTGAGAACTGGATTTAGCGTGACATGCCTCAAGTTGGGAACTTTTCCTTTGGCGAGTGTTCAACTAACAGGACAGAATATTTGGTGAGGTTAGGGGCCTAACAGATTGAATATTATTTTTTAAATTTCTTAGGCAGGCCTTATTTCTAAAGGTTTCCTAGGGCTGGACGTCTTATCTCTATTGGCGGATATGTTTATAAGATACAAGTGTATTACATCTACCTCCTTATCCTCCGCCACAGCTGAAGTAAGCATGCTATAGGCCTACATAACGCTTGTTTTGTTATACAGCTATACAAATTGGTTTGACACGCTCTCGGGATAGTTCTTTTATGAAAAGGCTCAAATTACACGTCAAACTCCAGTTAACAACGGACCAACGCTTAAAGAGAAACAGCAAGAACCCAATCCTCTCCCAAAAGACACCTGTATTGTCACAATAAATTACATAAACAGAAAGATCATTCTTAACGAATTAGTCTGCATACTATTGCAAAAAAAAAAAAAAAAATATGTTCATAAACGAAATAGTCTTCTGAATAGGTGTTATTTCATTTGCTGGAGCTCAGTTTTATTTCTTGGCTACAGCGAATCACGTCTCATGGGACTAGGGCCCTTTACAGATCTGTGATTATAAGCGGCCCAAAACCCGTTATTCTTAGAATTACACTGGACCAAATTTATTTTTCTATCACAAAATTGAAAGTAACACTAATGGGCTATTCATAAGTGGCGGAATATATATACGGTGTAAATTCACATAAACTGCTGTGAAGACCGATCTGTCTTTTCACTCCATAGTTCCAATTTGTTAAGGAATTCGAGGCATTGGCCAGCGTACAAAGGAAGCTGCATCTTATAGGACACTTTATCATCTAGACGACGTCTGGATCTACTGCCAGCAAGAAAGGGTGTTTCAACAAGGCAAATCTCTCGATGTAATCACTGTGTAACACGACATTATGTCTATGTCTCACTGGTCTTATTCAAAACCATCAGCGCCTTCTGGCTAAGGGCAGTTTGTCTGAAGAGTAGCCTTACTGTCTTAACTTTTCCCTGGAGATAAATTAACTTTCCAATATCATGGAAACGCTTCGCATCTTGGTTGTACTAGTGTAGTGGGAATACACCGCCGTCATATAAGTGAAATACCCTTAAGCCCGCTGTGAAACATCTATCAATCAATCCAAACCATTAGCCTATAGGAACTATAGCGGCTAAGAGATGATAAATACGCTTAGATAACAATCAAAGTTGCTTAAAGTGTTTAAAGTAGTAGCTGCGTATATTATAACACGCGTATTATCCCTGCAAATTCCACGCTTTGTTTGTATCATATTTTGGGGAACTGTTGTATATCGCTTTACATCGTTTGGTGTTACTGTCGATCGTGGAAGAGTAGGCCTAGAGCTTTTTTTTCACAAGACCGCCATCCGATGAGTGAAACAGTGTCACACAGCATCCCTAATAAAGACACCAATGAGAACTGTCCAGTTAGACGCAAATCAGCACCATTTTGCTGAATCTCACGACCGTGATTTCTCCAAATATTGTTTCAATATGACAACAGGTGAATAACCAATTTTTTTCAGCTCCACGGTTTCAAAATTGTAATTTTGTTGTTTTTTTTGTTGGTTTTTTTTTTTACATTTTCAGTATATTATTGACTCCATTCGCGAAAAAATTGCGTTTGGGGAGGAGTTTCAGTGCTATGGTGCTGCTGTCAGCAGTTTATACGGTTAGTTTGTACTCTCATTTCTCTGCCTCTTGTAATTGACCTGTAGGCCTGGGGCCTGTTGCTCAAAGCACTATTAAATTTTATCCTGTATTAGATGACGTCACACCATGTTGTATAGGTCTATCTCTAACCTGGTATTAGCGATTTAATCTGGCGGCTGATACTCTTTCTAGCAACCGCCCCTGCTAGTTTTTTTGTTTGTTACCAGTGTCGTTGAGAGCGATTTCACTCAATATAATTTGGGCTGGCACGCCGTCACGAGAGTGAAATGACCTTAAATTAACCATACAAACCTGAATCAAGCGAACAAACTGACAAGCCATTTGAGTGAATCGTGCTAAACAATGCTTTTAACCCCCATTAACCTTAAAAAGAAAAGAAACAACCTCCTAAAGAAAGACACGTACACTACAACTACATTGCGAGAGAAGATACGTGGAATGAGCTGTGATAAGCGACGTTCTTTACGGACTCAGTGCGATATCACATCGCCATTAAGGCGAAATTGATGTGATAATTACAAGCTGGTATCATGTAGTCGAGACGGTTGTCGGTCTCAAAGGTTTGCTCTTGGATGCTGAGCCGATTCTGGTGCTCAATAGTGCCTTTGTAAGATACACTCGATTCGTACTTCCGTCAGACAAATGTTCTATCTTAATTCGATATTTCTTAATCAACCTGCTACACTCTTGACTGTGTAAGAAACACTCGATTCGTCCTTCAATCAAACATTTATGCGACATTCATTCGGTATATCGGAATCAAACTAGGCCCACTAAATTCTTGACTGTGTAAGATGCATTCGATTTTTCCTTCCGTCAAACAATTGTTCGATCTTAATTCCGTTTTCTGAATCAAACTGCTAAATTCTTGATTGTGTAAGATGCACTCGATTGTGGCTTCCTTTAAACAATTGGTCGATTTTATTAAGGTATTTCTTCTCCGAGGATGGGAAAACCAATGTTTTTTCAATGCAAAGTAACGCATTATGTCTTTACTTAAAGCTTTACGAACAAATATGTCACGGAGAAGCACGAGATCCAAAACTCTTTCATTGCATGTCGCAACCAAGTTACGTTGGCCTAGGCCGTGAAAACCAAGAATGTCCAAAAAAGTTTGACAAATCTGTGTGCGCCCTGAAATGTACACGGGGTCAAGATCATCTGAATCAGAACTAATCCACGAAATTTCACGTAAATTATAATCTCCACAAAAGAGCATACTGTCATTGACTCCATTCGCGAAAAACTTGCGCTAGGGAAAAAGTTTCAGTGCTATGGTGCTGCTGTCAGCTCAAGGGTAACACGGTTAGTTTGTACTCTCATTTCTCTGCCTCTTGTAATTGACCTGTAGGCCAGCCCAGTTTTTTTGTTTGTTACCAGTGTCGTTGAGAGCGATTTCACTCATTATAATTTGGGCTGACAAGCCGTCATCAGAGTGAAATGACCTTAAATTAACCATACAAACCTGAATCAAGCGAACAAACTGAGAAGCCATTTGAGTGAATCGTGCTAAACAATGCTTCAAACATCCATTAAACTTAAGAAGAAAAAAAAAACAGCCTTCTTACAAAAAACGCGTACACTGCAACTACATCACTAAAGAAGATACGTGAAAGGAGCTGTGATAAGCGACTTTCTTTACGGACTCAGTGCGATATTACATCGCCATTAAGGCGAAATTGATGTGATGATTACAAGCTGGTATCATGTAGTCGAGACGGTCGTCGGTCTCAAAGGTACTGGCCGTAAACATGTCTTTACAAACTTGACTTAATTGGCTGACACTGTTTGGGTGAAGCTTATGTATAGAGGGCTATCATTTGCTCTCAGATGCTGAGCCGATTCTGGTGCTCAATAGTCCATTTGTGAGATACACTCGATTCGTACTTCCGTCAGACAAATGTTCTATCTTAATTCGATATTTCTTAATCAAACTGCTACACTCTTGACTGTATAAGTCACAATCGATGTGTCCTTCTGTCAGACAAATGTTCTATCTTAATTCGATATTTCTTAATCAAACTGCTACACTCTTGACTGTGTAAGAAACACTCGATTCGTCCTTCAATCAAACATTTATGCGACCTTCATTCGGTATTTTTCAATCAAACTAGGCCTACTTAATTCTTGGCTGTGTAAGATGCATTCTATTTTTCCTTCCGTGGAACAGTTGTTCGATCTTATTTCGGTATTTTTGAATCAAACTGCTAAATTCTTGACTGTGGAAGATATATACATTGGATTGTGCCGTCCATCGAACAATCGTTCGATTTTATTTCGGTATTTCTTCTCTGAAGATAGGAAAACCAATGTTTCTTCAATGCAGAGGGACGCACTATGTCTTTACTTGAAGCATATTGCATCAACCAGTGGCCTGTTCCTTTTGTAACTCAGTTCTTAATATACAGCGGATCTTTTCAAGTCCAATTCAATTGTCATTTCCTATGAAGCTAAGTACTAAGTAAGTGGCGTATTAAGAGAATAATAAAACTAAGATCAACTCTTTTTATTGGAAGTAAAATCGGAATTGTTTTAATTGTGGACCCTAACCACTTCATGAAAAGGCTTTCTCTCTAACTTAATAGTGGAGTTGCCTCAATCTGGTGTGTGAAGACAGTGACCTCCGAGTCAGCGGTGAAATTGACATTACCTAGTTTGTGCAAGCCTCCAATGTGTGTGTGCCAACAACTGTTGACTTTATTCTCGATGTTATCCAGTTCAGTTTAATTAAAGTTAATACCACCAGATCTCACGGGAGATTGTTGTTTTCTTTCATTTTTATCCCCAGATAATCAATACAGACGAATCTCCGTTGGCGAATACAATTCTCAAGGAAATCACTTCGTGTGTGACAAGCTTTCGACGGGACTAGTTGCAAGGTATCAGACGGTCTGATATCTTGCAATTCGTCGCCGACTAATCTCCTCGTGAGTGGTAAACAAGCGATAGAAAATCATCGCAACCATAAGCTGTTTTTCAAATCACTAACCGAGATACAGTCACCTGATTTAAAGTAAACCATTGCTGATGCACGTAATGAGCTTGTTCCGTCGCCTGTGTCATACAATGATCTAAATAAAAGCTGAAGTTATGATACAGTTTCAATTAACGCCATTCTGAAAAGCACTCGTGTCGGGTGTCAGTCCCGTGGAATAAATATCTGTGGATTTTTGACGAATTGCAGACTCAGAATTGCTCCGTGTGTGACGAAAGTAATCGCAGACGTAGCATCGTGTGTGGCAGTCTTTAAAGGCTGCCGATTACAATCACGATAATCTAGATATACATTGGTCTTCTATCAAGTATTTACGGAAGTTTGAGGCTGCTAGAATCAAGTGATCTCTGTCCTGTCAACAGTGAGGTCAGTTGGGTCGTGGAGTGAACTGTGATAAGCGTCTTTCTTTACGGGCTCAGTGTGATTTTACATCGCCATTAAGGGGAAATTGGTGTGATGAGTACAGGGTGGTATTATGTAGTCGAGCCGGTCGCTGGTCTCAAAGGTACTGACCGTAAGCATGTCTTTTAAAACTTGGCTTAATTACCTTACTCTGTTTGGGTCAAGCTAATGCATAGGGCTATCATTTGCTGTCAGATGCTGAGCCCTTTCTGGTGCTTGATAGACAATATGTAAGATAGATTCGATTCGTCCTTCCGTCAAGCAATTGTTCGATATTAATTTGGTATTTCTGAATCAAACTGCTCAATTATTGACTGTCTATTAAAGATGCATTCGATTCGTGCTTCAGTCAAACATTTGTGCTACTTTTATTCGGTACCGGTATTTTTTAATCAAACTACTTAATTCATGACTGTCATTTACACTCCATCCGTCTTTCCGTCAAACAATTGTTCGATTTCAATTTGGTATTGGTGAATCAAACTGACTGTAAGATGCATTCGATTGTGCCTTCCGTCAATAAATTGTTCGATCTTGAATCGGTAGTTCTGAATCAATGTGCTTGATTGCTGACTCTGTAAGATGCATTCGATTGTGCTTTCCGTCAAACAATTCTTCGATTTTCAATCCGTAGTTCTGAATCAAGCTGCTTGATTCATGACTGTGTAAGATGCATTCGATTGTGCCTTCCGTCAAACAATTGTTCGATCTTGAATCGGTAGTTCTGAATCAAGCTGCTTGATTCTTGACTGTGTAAGATGCATTAGATTGTTCCTTTCGCAATCAATCGTGCTGTCTATTTTTTAACGAAACTGCTTAATTATTGAACAGTTTCTTCTTACAAAAATTCCATGTAACATCATATTTTGGAGTTAATCATTAGTTTTGTGAGTCCGTTGCTTCCAGTTACAGATACTATTGTGTTTAATCCTAGTTCATCTTTCAGGCACATCAGTGGACTGGTGTAAATTTTATTTATAACTGAGTTTAAACCAAGGATGAATCCTTTTGTATTTCAATCAGTTTTCCGGTTAACACAAAACCTAAATAGTATTTCAAATATTTCTTGTTATAGGACAGCTCTTAAAATTTTTTTTGTTATACCACAGATTGATGGAGGCGCAGTTCGTTTTTGAAGCAACAATTCTCTAAGAAACAACTATAAGATATGTTGTATTTATTGAGACAATAACAATATATACAATATATGATGGGATTGACCTAGGCCAACATTTTATATTCAACCTACAGACCATTAACTCTCATTTGTTTGATTGGTCGATTGATTGATTGATTGATTGAGTGAGTGGTTGATCCATTGATAGATTTTATATTACGGTTATGTACCCAACAGTAGGCCTAACTGCGATTCTGATGGCCTAACAACCATAAAATGTGAAGTGTTTGCTCCCAGGAAAAGGAAAACCAATGTTTCTAACAAGCGGAGTAGCCCACTATGTCTTCACTTGAAGCTTATTGCATCGGCTGTTCCTTTTGTAACTCAGTTCTTAACATACAGCGGGTCTTGTCAAGTCAGATTCAATTGTGATTCAGTATGAAGCTAAGTAATCGGCGTTTCAAGAGAATAATAAAACTTAAGATTAGCTCTTTTTATTAGACGTAAAATCTGAATTGTTTTAATTGTGTGGACCCTAACCACACTTAATAGTGGAATAACCTAAAGCTGGTGTGTGAAGAATTGACGTCAGCGTTGAAATTGGCATTACCTAGTTTGTGTAAGCCTCCCATGTGTTTGGCAAAAACTGTTGACTTAATTTTCTCGGTGTTATCAAGTTCAGTTTAATTGAAGTTAATACCACCAGATCTCTTGGGGGGTGGTTGTTTTCCTTCATTTTCATCCCCAGATTATCAATACAGACGAATGTCCGTTGGCGAATACAATTCTCAAGGTAAAAACTTGTGGACAAGCTTTCGACGGGACTAGTTGCAAGGTATCAGAAGGTTTGATATTTTGCAATTCGTCGCCGACTAATCTCCTCGTGAGTGGGAAACAAGCGATAGAAAATCGCAATCATCAGCTGTTTTTCAAACCCCTAACCGAGATACAATCGGTTGCCTGTGCCATACAATGGTCTAAAAAATAAGCTTAAGTTGTCAAACAGTTTTCAATAAAAGCCATTTTGAAAAAATCGTGTCAGGTGTCAGTCACCTGGAATTAATGTCAGTGGATTTTGGAAGAATTGCAGACTCAGAATTGCTCCGTATGCGACAAAAGTAATCTCCGACGAAGCATTGCTCATGTGCCAAACAATATCTATATTGGTCAGTGTAGTTAGTTCCAATGCAACAATTTAACAACGCAAGTGTCACACATATAGGTATGCGGAACTGAGAAAGGATGAGTTGAGGTTGGTTGGTTGATTGGTTGGTCGGCTGGCTATTTGTTTGAGTTTTTTTGTTTTTGTTGGTTTGTTTGTTTGGCTGGATGGTTATTTAGTTGTATGGTGGGTTGTGTGGTTGGTTGGATGGTTGGATGGGTGGGTGGGTGGATGGATGGATGGATGGATGGATGGATGGATGGATGGATGGTTGGTTGGTTGGTAGTTGATTGATTGATTGGTTAGTTGTTTGGTTGGTTAGTTGGTTGATTCAGGGCAATTGGCTGAACTGGTACGATCTGGGTGGGTGGGGGAGTGGGTGGGGGTAGGTGTGGGTTGGGTTTGGATGGATTGGGTTAGTTGGGTTCGCTGTACTTTAGCTAAGCTTAAACGAAACCTTGAAATTTGTACACAATCTATAAAGACCAGCTTTTTAATTCGTCTAGGATTCAACAAGTTGAACCTTGGCATGCATTAAAGTTTAGTCTGCCAAAGGCATGTAATAACAAAAAATCTCTTACATCAAGTTAGAAAAATGATTTTATTTCCCCAAAAGATGCATGTTGTATACAAAATAAAATATATGAAAATACTTAGTTGTATGAACATTTTTCACAAAAGGTATGTGGATTGAATCTTATGTATTTATGTTGACCCAGATGCAATATATGGTACATACTTACACATACCAGACGGTGTGGAGTGGCGACATACTTACATGTATGTCTGATTATATTGCATACACAACTAATCATGTACTGGCGTGGAGTCAACAGTACTAAAACTAACATGGGGGAAAATTTACAACATCAAACACCGACTGAAAAATAAAAGAAAAGAATCCTCTATTTGCTTCCTGATAAAGTCTGTTACATCCATCATTCTCTGACATCATTTGATTAAAACCGAAAGCCGTCTCACCTCCATGACTTACGTACAGCCCGGATGGTCATAATCCAGGGCCATTTTGAATGTACCGATATATGTTAAAAAGGGGTAAATTGTGCGGTGGTATAGCCACGCAAATTTCAACTGTATGAATATGCTGTTGTGTCATTTAGCTGGCGATGAATACAAGTCCTTTTTCAAAGAAACTACCAATTTAAACTACTCTTAAATCAATTTTGTTTATTCACTTTTAGGTTCACCCATATTACACACTTGAGGAACTGGATCTTTCGAAACTGTGGCTAAAGTAGGGCGCAGTCTCGTGACTTTCGGGAGAAATGACCCGGGTTTATTCCAAAGTTCACAGACCGCGTTGAAAAGCTAGATGGTAATTGATGGTTATAAACATCCAAGGTCGTACAGGTTACGATGGTTAATATATGCAGGAAGATTAACGAGTCCGTTCAACTCGAGGCATTTTCGGAAAACTAAATCGCTAATGTTCGTAAAGAGCATTTGAAGCTTTTGAAAAGTGGCTGTCTCTTTATTCGTTAATGGAAACAACAGATATTGCTGTTTATCTGTTACATCTTGAGCAACATGTCATAAATATTGAGCAATGCATATAGACAGTTACAGGATACATTTGTCATTTGTTGAAGAATTTACATAAATTTCAGTATAAAATATCACTGAAACAGCTCTTGGTTTTACGATTTCTTCTTTTATATATTTCTTGTTTCTGTTTTTTATTTTTTTATTTTGGTTTGTTTGGGAGTAGTGCTAATTTTTGGGGGTTAGTTTTGTTCCTTTGCTTCTCATTCTAGTCATCTATACCATTCAATGTCAGTGGATGAATGAAACCTACACCATTTTATCACAAAATGTAAAGATAATTTTGATAATTCAGCCGCGCAAGTATCTTTTTTTTTATTTATTTATTTTTTATTCTCAAATATAACGGCAGAATATGACAATTAACAGTTTGTCGAAATTCCTGAGTTAAATTACACTTTGTAAACAGTGTTGAGATTCAGGTAACATGTTACTACAAAACTGAGACGTACATAATGGCGCTATCCGCCACACCTGTCATTTCATTGGATGAAAAATCCACAAACAGTTCTTTCTCGCCCAAACGTGACGGGGCAATGGTTATCTCGTGGACCACTTCCGTTTCTGGAGCAATTGATTTCCTGGAAAGACAATGGACACAATAATTGATTTATAATACATGATATTAGGTTAATAAATTCTGCATAAAATCAAAATATTATTAATGTATTCCAAGACAAATCTGGTAAATAATATTCTGCGGTTATCATACTTCTGACATTTCGCTTTTGTTTTATGTATTACTGTAATAATCTTTTCACATGGTTAACACAGAGAGACTGGATGTATACCTAAACACAGAGTGGACTAGTATACAGACCCACGTGCAACAGGAAAATGTGCTTAGCCAATCAATGATGAGGTTAGCTAGAATATCCAACATTTTCATAGCCTAAATAATAAAATACTGGCAAATATGGAATTACTTTAGTCCGCTTGACCATTGACAGTGATTTTAAAATAAACAGAAATATTGAATAACAACTTACATCTTTTATTTAAGATGTAAGTTTACTCAGCTTTTTGTGATACTCATCAGTGGGAATAATACCATAGTGTTTTCATAACAAAAGTAATAATCCATCAATTCATACATGGAATGTTATCGCCAATTTTGTTTTTATTGGATTAAAAGTTCACTTCGGGTTATTTCACTCCTATAACAGTGCGACTTCCAATGAGTAAAGGAAATCACCTTCGACACCACTGACAAGAAACAGAGACAAGACATGCTTAGCAAATGACATAAAAGCAAGACATCCCGAAAAGACAGGCCTCTTTTCCATTTACTCCTAGAGCATCTGGAAGCTCTCGTCAAGCTCCCACCGACAACATCATTTGTTTGTTTGTTGGATTGGTGTTTAATGTCGTACTCAAGGGTATTTCACTTATATTGCCAACTTCACACTGTACACAGCGTGATTACAGTGGAAAACTCGAGAGAAAACCTCCTCAAAATTACCCTCGCGATTGCCGGAGCCACAACATGTAACTTGCTCATATACCTGATGGTCGACAGGCGGACTCTATCCGGTGAACAGTAAATCGAAGCAGGTTCAGTTTAGGAAGCGCACTCGCTACCACTAAATTACGGCCACCAGCCTCCGACAAATGAAGCTCCAGCCAACCACACGTATGGACAAATTCAAAGTTTCCTTGAACAGAATTAAATTGCGATTATGAGGAACCTACCTTTCTCTGATGATCTGAGGTTTGGTTAATCCGCTACCTTCAATATGGAAGATACCTCCAGTAAGTTTAATCTTCAGAGGATTGTACATTTTGATCGTGACTTTGACCGGTTCCGCCAGCGTTGCACGGTCAGCCATCTACAATATAAAAACAATAAAATATAATTCTTACATATAAATTGCATTGTGATATAGCCGTAACATTTTTTTTTTAAATGTCGTGAGAAATGATCCGAAAATAATTCCACAAGCGCTCTTATCCGCTGTTGATCTTTATCACCATGACAACATAATAACTTCAGGGCTGGACCCATATTCACAAAGCCCCCTGAGACAAAGATGACGTAACAGTGATACTTCAGAGGAAAATTTAGCCCCTTCAGACCTAATGCCCAGGGGGCTTTGTGCAAGAGGCTCGTCTCCTTAGTTTAGACCTAAGGTGATAACTAAGTTTAGCTTAGCTTAAGAAGGCTTTGTTAAGATGAACTTAGGCTAAGATCGCTTTATCCGATACTAAATCAACATGACTAAATCCCAAACACTCGTCACTACAAGGCCAACACTCCGTGGATTGAAGGCATACAGTAATCGAACCCACAGCGCCGGAAACGAAGAGTTACACTTGCAGCCTACACTTTCTAGAGCGTATATACTACTAATAAAATGATAATTATCTATATTATCTGTAGTTTTCGTCAAAATATGTTTCGTGAAAAGACATCTAATGGCAATTGTATTCTCACGAGAGTTTTTTTTTATAGTGACGAGACTACGACAACTCCCATAGGCTATGCCAGACCATCGCGCATTAATTTCCGCCAATATTTGGGGCGACCTATTTCACAGCCCAGCACATAAAAGAAGTGCAAAGCAAGATGGCAAGGGTGTATCTTAGAGTCAATGTCTTGACGTAGGAAGTAGAATTGATTTTATTTTAGAATGATCTAATCAGTTCGTGGTTAGTAGTTTTCATTGGTCAATTTTCATTTTTGGATGAATAAAATCTTACCTCAATTTTAAGAGTAGAGGGTTTGCTCAAGTGAAATGCTGCTTGCTTAACGGAAGTTTGTTTATTCCCTGGTACCTTACACTGGGCATATACTTGTATGGCCGCCTCACAGTTCAGTAAGCCCTCGTAGTCATCGTTCGATATATCAAGAGATACCTCTTTCGCTGTGTAACATAGAGAAGTCAAAAATGAAAACTTAACACTACATGCATTTGACCAATCAAAAATATTCCCCAAAATAGTCTTAACAATGGCAGTTTCTGATTTAGAATACAATACTCAAATTCTTAACAGTTCTATTTTCGGATATTTACAGAAAATTTAATAAAAGTAACTAATCAGTTTAACTGATTTGTACATAACTTCCACTCTAATTGGAACAATTGTGGTTACTTGCTGAACATAGTTTTAAAACACTGCAAGTCGTATTTAAGGGGTTTGAAACGTTGTGTGTGCAGGCAACTAAGACCGGCTGTTAGTTTTAAACTCACAAACTCACTGCATCCGCGCTGATTGGTCAGCTGTGGACAAAGGGAGGAGTTGCCGGATCGGCGAATTATAAAGACAGCTACGGTCTACACAGAAGTTCAATGAAACATATTTTAAATACATCTCTGGTTATCAACTGTACTTACATTGCAATGCTCCTATAGTTTCTGTCATCTTGATGCCTTTGATTCTTTTGTTTGGGATACCAGTGTAAAATGAGGCCATTGCGGAGATAGACACATTCACTTCATGGGTACGCTCAGAGTTATTCGACATGCGCACAATCACGCTGAAATCCTCCCCGATGGTGGCGTTTTCAGGAAATCCAAGTTCGAAGGTCACTTCTTTCCTGGGCGGAGCTTCATAGATGTTACACCGGTTACTAAAGCAATTCACAAACCTTACAACTCGTCTTTCATCCTCAGATCCTACAACATAAAGTTTTTTAAAACAAGTTACTTTTATTTTATTACAGACTGTTACATAACACTACAACTTACATGTGTCGACACGTATGCTCTTTCACAAATTCATAAGTTGTTCTTCAGAAATAATAGTTTAGTAAGAAGACAAAATATTCATTACAGGTATCTATTGGTTGGGGGGGGGGGGGGGGGGGCGGTTGAAGTAAACAAAGGAGTTATTTAACAAATTT
>JARFOD010085168.1:0-12385 GCA_031763545.1 Mopalia muscosa | reverse complement strand
GCTTACCAGCGTCAGCTGTGATTGCCAATTGACATGGTTGTAAAATATTAGTCAGTAGTGCTTACCAGCGTCAGCTGTGATTGCCAATTGACATGGTTGTAAAATATTAGTCAGCAGTGCTTACCAGCGTCAGCTGTGATTGCCAATTGACATTATTATAAAGTATGTCAGTAGTGTTTACCAGCATTATGCTGTGATTGCCAATTGACCTTTTTATTTGTAAAATATAAGGTTTTATTCAGTAGTGCCTACCAGTGTTATGCTGTGATTGCCAATTAACATTGTGTAAAATTTAAGTGGGTAGGGCTTAACAGCGTTATGCATGCCATTGCCAATTAACATTGTTGAAAAAATATTAGTTAAAAGAGCTTACAATGTACCAGCATCACCTGTGATTGCCAATTGGAGTTTTTATGTAAAGTGCTTACCAGCGTCAGCTGTGATTGCCAATTGACATTGTTGAAAATATTGGTCAGTAGTGCTTACCAGCGTTATGCTGTGATTGCCAGTTGACATTGTTACAAAATATATATTATAAGTCAGTAGTGCTTACCAGTTTTATGCTGTAATTGCCAATTGACGTTCTTATACAATATTATTCAGTAGTGCCTACCAGTGTTATGTTGTGATTGCCAATAGACATTGTTGTAAAATATTAGTCCGTAGTGCTTACCAGCGTTATGCTGCGATTGCCATTTGACGCTGTAAAAATATTAGTTAGTAGTGCTTACCAGTGTTATGCTGTGATTGCCAATTGTCATTTTTATTTGTAACATATTGGTCAGTGGTACTTATCAGTGTTACCCTGTGATTGCCAATTGACATTGTTGTAAAATATTGGTCAGTAGTGCTTATCGGCGTCAGCTGTGATTGCCAATTGACATTGTTGTAAACTATTAGTCAACAGTGCTTACCAGCGTCAGCTGTGATTGCCAATTGACATTATTGTAAAGAATGTCAGTAGTGCTTATCAGCGTTATGATTTGATTGCCAATTGACATTGTTGCAAAATATTAGTCAGTGGTGCTTATCGGCAGTATGCTTTGATTGTAAATTGACATTGCTGTAAAATATTAGTCAGTAGTGCTTACTAGCGTTATGTTCTGATTGTCAATTACGTTTTTATGTAAAATTTAGTCAGAACGCCTACCAGTGTAATGCTGTGATTACCAATTGACATTTTTGTACAATTTTAGCCAGTATTGCTTACCAGCATTATCTGTGATTGCCAATTACAACTGTTATAAAATATAAGAGGAAGTTAGATATTAGAATATTAGAAGTGCTCACAATGTATCACCGTCAGCTGGGATTGCAGATTGCAGTTTGTATGTGCAATATTAGTTTGTATTGCCTACCAGTGTTATGATGTGATTGCCATTGACATAGTCGTAAAATATCAGTCAGTAGTACTTACCAGCGCCAGCTGTGATTGCCAATTGACATTGTTACAAAATATATATTATAAGTAAGTAATGCTTACCAGTTTTATGCTGTAATTGCCAATTGACGTTCTTGTATAATATTAGTCAGTAGTGCCTATCAGCATTGTACTGTGGTTCCCAATTGACTTAGTAAAATATTAGTCAGTAGCGCTTACCAGCGTTATGCTGCGTTTGCCAATTGACATTGTTGTAAAGTATTAGTCCGAAGTGCTAGCCAGCGTTATGCTGTGATTGCAGATTGACGTTTTCGTGCACAATACTAGTCAATGATGCCTACCACTCTGATACTGTTATTGCCAATTTACATTGTTATAAAATGCTGGTCAGAAGTGCTTACCAGCGTTAGCTGTGATTGCCAAGTGACATTGGTGTAAAATATTAGTCAGTTGTGCCTACCAGCGTTATGCTGTGATTGCCAATTGACGTTTTTATATAGAAAATAAATTATTAGTCAGTAGTGCCTACTAGTAATATGCCGTGATTGATAATTAACGTTGTTGTAAAATGTTAATCAGTAGTGCTTACCGTCGTTATGCTGTGATTGCCAATTGACATTGCTGTAAAATATTAGTCAGCAGTGCTTACCAGCGGTATGCTGTGATTATAAACTGACATTGTTGTAAAATTGCAGTCAGTAGTGCTTACCAGCATCAGCTGTAATTGCTAATTGACATTGTTTAACATATTAGTCAGTCGTGCTTACCAGCGTTATGCTGTGATTGCCAATTGACATTGTTGAGAAATATTAGTCAGTCGTGCTTACCAGCGTTATGCTGTGATTGGCAATTGACATTGTTGTGAAATATTAGTCAGTCGTGCTTACCAGCGTTATGCTGTGATTGGCAATTGACATAGTTACAAAATATATATTATAAGTCAGTAGTGCTTACCAGTTTTATGCTGTGATTGCCAATTGACGTTCTTGTACAATATAAGTCAGTAGTTCTTACCAGTGTTATAATGTGATTGTCAATTGACGTTGTGAAATATTAGTAAGTAGTGCTTACCAGCGTTATGCTTCGATTGCCAATTGACATTGTTGTAAAATATTAGTCAGTAATGCTTACCAGCATTATACTGTGATTTCCAATTGACGTTTTAATGTACAATATTAGTAAGTAGTGCTAATCAGCATCAGCTGTGATTGCCAATTGACATTTTTGTAAAATCTCAGTCAATAGTGCATACCAGCGTTATTCTGTGATTGTAAATTGACATTGTTGAGAAATATTAGTCATTTATACTTACCAGCGTCAGATGTGACTGCCAATTGACGTTTTGTTAAATACTAACCAGTAGCGCTTACTAGTGCAGTAACTGTATGAAAACCAGGCGAAAACAATTAATGTTTCCACAAAAAGCAGGGCTCAGATTTGGGACTAACGCATATGTAAAAACTAACCCGCTGATTAGAAACAGCAATCATAATACTCTATTACTGTGTCCAACCCATTGTCTTATGATCATATCCCATCCTTGTCATAGGTGCCAAATACACCAAAACACACCTTGTCACATGATACATGGTCCCATCTTTTTAACATGTTTTTAGTGGTTTACTTCAAGAGTCATGCATTATAACCTCAGTACCCCATAAGTATGTAGAAACTGTTAGGAACATTTGGCACAAGAAGGGAACCGTTACCACTTACATGTATGATAGAAAATTCAGACAGCTGAGGCTATAAGGCTTTCATGGGCTTCCATTCATGGCGAACTGCACTAAAATATTCCTCCTCCTCAGTGAGTTTGAACCCAGCAAAAAGAAAATCATACGCTCTCACGGGTTATTGCAACCGTTACCACACAGGCCGTAATTGTTTGGGCACTTTTAAATGGCGTCATGATTTCTCCAACTCTGGCAAACAACATCCAAATTTCTTTGTCATTCAATTGACCAGGACCGCATCTATAGAAAGATGGAAGAACAATTCAACCACGCGCCAACGTACCAAATATAACTCCGACAAATAAAAAGTCAACGTCAGCTCCCAACAACAACCAAGACTGAACGCTTAGAGACGTGAATTAAGGATTATCAGCAATCTCTCGCAAAATACGTCTTACATGGGGTCACAATTGGTTTTGACTTTACGGTTTTATGAGAACAAAATTAAAATCCTGTGAAAGTAATATAAAGCAGTAAATAGTGACATGCAAGAGGAATTAAAACCAGGCAGGATGCGCGGTCCATTCCCCGCCCGTCCGTTCCACACTAGTAATATAGAGTGAGCAACTCGGTTAGTATTTATTAGTACATAATAAGGAAGGTTTGTGCGTTATCATGTAGCATTTTTTATAACATAAATAGTAGTGCGGTATCTTTTTAATTTTGTATTACTGAGAAAGACGAAATCAACGTTATTATGTACTATGGAGCGCAGAATGGCTCCTTTAGTACTTGATAAGTAAGGGCTACACGTTATTTAGTACTAAGGAGCAACCGACAGCAGCACCCTGGGGTCTGTCTTATGAAGCATGCGTAGCTTACGTTGTACGTAATGACCAAGACAACGCAATGCTTTCAATACTGGACGCCAGGGTAATTACGTCCAACGTAATCTATGCATGTTTCATAAGACAGGCCACTGGACGTGTCGTCACCGGTTGACAAGATGGCGTCGCGAGGGGTCACCGAGTGCATGACCCGTGTGTCGTCTGCTTGTTTGGGAATTTTGCGGTTGTATATTGTGTCAAAATCAATGACTTTGTTTGATTGTTTAGTCCATGATCACTAAGGGCGGTACGTTATTCAGTAGTAAAGATCAGCTGGTTAGCAGCTTCGTACAGGATAAGTGCGGTTTGCACTACATTTAGCAATAAGGTATAGGGAGAGCAGCGCGGTCATCATAAGCGGTCATCTCAGTAAGCGCGGACGTGTGAGAAACTTGTTGTGACCTCACATATTGACTGATGGTCGTGGACCTGGGGCAATGACTCCGTTTCCTAGAGAAAGGGGGACGTAAATCTTATATACTAATACGGACAATGGATGTCTTGGGTCGGCGGTTTAAATAAGTAAGGATTTAATTAATTCTATTGCTGACCATGGCGGGGTATGGACATTGTGAATGACCGAGTCGGATGTCAAACCATGTTATGCCATGACTTCTGACTTTAAAAAAAAAATGTCCCATGACATCAAACTTTCGTGTAAACGTACAGCGTAGCGTCCTAAAGGGAACGTTACCACAAAGACATGGATCGAGTTGTCTCCCTTGACTATGGGAGTACAGATGGTGCTGTGCTGTGAACAGCTAGCGCCATCTTTACTCGCATGTTCAAGGGGTAGATCACTGAGTCACCCGAATTCAGTCTACGTACCTCTGTACAGTGTTAAAGTCAGTCACTTGATGTCTAAGTCATTCAAGAGTTTCCAAGGGTGTGATATAGCCTGTTATTCTTTTTTTTATAACGAATAGCTTGTTCTCCTTTTATATTTTATTTAAATAGCCTATAATATGGGAGAATAAGGCCAACCTACATCAACAGATCGATTCATGACACAAACATCACCAGGTTCGCCATGTTGTGCGGCGTAGTTGCGGCGTTGTGCGGCGTCGTGCGGCCTGCTATAACGTCGTGTTGCGGCGTTCTGCGCCGTCACGACGGGCTTGTCAGGAGTTAAGTGGGTCGCGACAAAGAACACGAGAAGAACTAATATAATGTTGCATAGTCGTTTTATTGGGGATATGACATGGACAAAGACCAATCCTTTGCATATGCATTCGTTGATGATAGAGATTTACTTGTTTTCGTCGTCGGTGCTCTGCATGGGGTATTCTGAAGGTAACACTTGGTCGAATAGCTCCTTTCTCATCCGTACAGCCTTATCCGTACAGCCTTAAGGCTTCCCAAGATGTGATCTCGAACATGTCTTCCAACAACGCTTTGTTTTCATGTCTTCTCGGTGTATAGAATCTGGTTTCAAGTCGAGACAACGTGTGTTCAGGCGAAGATATTCGTTGCAGATCGACTTCCGAATGTTGGGTAAGAGTTTTTCGTAGGCTTTTTGCATGACCGCTTTGTCCAATGTAACGCCTGCTTCTTCGATAGTTTTATCTTGAAAGCTGTCGAGAGGCTGTTGACTATGTCATCCCAGACCTCAGCGGACGGGGCATCAGCATCGCCGTCATCACAGCTTTCGACATCATTGCTCTCGAATGAGCCGATACTGACGGGTCGTCGTTGTCCGACTGAGGGTCTTTTTCTTCGTCTGCTTCAATGATAGCATCACCAGGTGAGCGTTCTGCGGCGTCAAGCAGCGCCACCGAGGCCGTATGACCACGCACAACGCCGCAGCGACGCCGCACAATGCCGAAGCAGTGCGTCGTGGCGTCGTGACGTGTTGGTCCATGTGCGCATAAGCCATATCTCCCACGACCCTACGACGCCATGACGTAATTACTGCGGCGTGAAGCCGTAGAACGCCGCCGCCGCAGCAGTACGTCATAGTGTCGTAGGGTCGTGGCGTATTGGCATATGCGCGCATGTGCAACGACGCCATGACGCCAAGACACGTGTCATGTGATATCCACCTTGAACATGGGAGTACATGTGGCGCTAGCTGTTCACACGGCAGCGCCATATGTACTCGCATAATCAAGGGAGATAACTCGATCGATGTATTTGTTGTAAATTAACGTTCCTTTTCGGACGCTACAAGCGACGTTTACACGAAAGTTTGAAGTCATGGGGCATTTTTTCATGCATAACATGGTTCGACATCCAGCTCCTTCATTCACACTGTCCATACCCTGCCTTGGTCAGCGATAGTTAGCAATTAATTAATTCGGTTTTGTTTAAACCGCTGACCCTAGACATCCATTTTGCGTACTAGTATATAAGTTTACGTCCCCCTTTTTCTAGGGAACGGAGTCAATGCCCAGACCCACGACCATCACAGTCAACCTGTGACGTCACAACCATTGTCTCACTCGTCCGCGCTGACTCAGATGACCAAGCTATATTCCGGGAATGGGGATTCCTTGTCTGGGTTTCCCGCGTCATGGTCATGGTCACGGCGCTGCTCTTCCTTTACCTTCATGCTAATCAGCCGCTCTTTACTACTGAATGACATACCACCCTTACTGATCATGAACTAAAGAACCAAACACAGTCATTGACTTGTACACAATACAACCGCCAAAATTCCTACACTAGCAGACGACACACGGATCATGCACTCTGGTGACCGATCGCCACGCCATCTTGCTCAACTGGTGACAGCACGAGAGGGCGCTGATGTCGGTTGCTCCTTACTACTAAATAACGTGTAGCCCTTACTTATCAAGTACTAAGAAGTCATCCTCCGCTCTTTAGTAAATAATAACTATGCTGCAACGTTATCATGTAGTAAGCAATTACTACATAAATAATTACTACATGATAAGGCACAAAGCTTCCTTATTATGTACTAATAAATGCGACCTGAATTGCTCACTATACACTACTCCTTTGTCAAACGAACGATTTTGTGTGTTCTTTTACTATTGGTATAAGACCGTATCTAAACTATTAGCCTAAATACAAAAGATGTGCTTGCACAACTGAATTTGGAATTAAATTTAATATTTGGAATAGTATTCAGCCGCTGTAGAGAAAAGTAGGTCACATCTGGGCGTTTACAGGTCGAAGCCGGTTGCATATGCATTAGAAAGGTCAGAGCATCCTAACACATGCACCCAGAAGGTGATCTCTTCCGGCTGTTCTACAGGAAAGTTAACTGGTTGCTAAGCTTAAAATACCTCCTGCTCCCAATGCCAACTCCTTATATTTTCCAGGTTTCCTTCTGGTTTGCGGTTCCGCCCCACTACGACCTCTTAACTTTCCTATAGAACAGCCGAAAGAGAACACCTTCTGGGTGCATGTGCTAGGATGATCTGGCCTTTTTAATGCATATGCAGCAGGTTTCGACCTATAAACGCCCAGATGTGACCTACTTGACTCTACAGCGGCTGAATACTACTCTAAATATTAAACTTAATCCAAAATTCAGTTGTGCAAGCACAACTTTTGTATTTAAAATCACGGATAGATATTCAATAACCCGCCATAAGAGTCATAAATGTAACATAAAATGTTATATATAATTGGTCGCTCTATCTTTACCTTGTAAAAATCATAAACTTTCAATTTGCAATATAAATGAATTGCCTGTTCACTTTAACCACGCTTATATGATCGATGACTCACGTTTGATACCGCTTTGACGAGCATTAAGTGGTACAATATTATCACGAAAGCGGTTTGAGGGAGCTTACTGTTGTCCATCTTTATATTGCGTCTTGTCATTGTGTGTTACCAGTGAACTTTGGGGTGATTCCCTCAACATTGGGCTGGCACGCCGTATTTACGAGTGAACTAACCTTAAGTGCAATACGGTATGTATGGTTATAGTACGGCGTAAAACCCCAATCTAACAAACCTTCATCTGTTAATATTCATTTCGCAATAATGCCAGTCTGTCAAATGACATACTTTTTCGTGGCGATGTTGTTTGATTATTTATTAAATAACGGTGTGTGTTACAGATGTATACCACATGCATGGCATGAATAGTTCATTCAACATTTAATAAAATCATCAAATTGAAAGTCAAAGTGCTGCAACGTACAATAGACAAACTTGTACAGAAAAGCAAAACGCGCAACTTAAAATTAAATTACCCATATTTGATACACAAATAGTTATAACAAAAGTGTATTGAATGGTTCTCGAGCAGACCTCTGTAAATCATTGTTAAAATCAGATTACAATGTTCAAATATGAGCTCGATCATCCTAAAAGAAACCTAATAACTAAATAATAAGTGACCACGTCTAAAGAAACACACACACAGATTGGTGAAAAATGACTCAACGTTTCTCAATAGATGCCTCTGAAACCGAAATGTGGGGGAACAGAAATCATCGTCTACAGAAAACAGTATTTGTATTTCAAAACTGGGATTGTAATGTACCCCTTTGAAAACATATAGAAACACATGTAAAATTTGGTGTTTTCAAGATATGCTTAGGAAATTTAGGTCTGACAGACGGAGTCAACCTGTTCCAATACCCCCATGCTATAAATAAACAAATCCTCCTTTTATTCAGTACCCAATCGAAAACCATATAAAGTTGAGAAATAATTGAACAATAATCTATATTTTATTTGGAGCAAAGTATGGAATACGGACTGATACAACGCCCCCTCCACCACCCCCACCCCTACCCCACCCGCTTCCAACGTTATAATAAGAACTTTTATTTTTTTCTCTGCAATTAATGTGTTTGTTTTCTGAACGGAACATTTTTATAGACTAAGACAGGAAGTTAAAATTTATTTAATTAAATATAATCGAAAGATTAAAAAAGGTCAAAACAAACCGATTTGTTTGTTTGTTTGTTTGTTTGTTTGATTGGTGTTTAACGTCGTACCAAAACAAACCGAAGGTATACTGCCTATCTTGAATAAAGCAACTCAAATTTAAAAGCAAGGCACAGAGTTTTGCTATGGTCATTACTGGTTATACCACAAACGTGATTGAGTATAATTATAGGACACAAAACGTTTACTGCCAATAACACTGTTAATAACATCGGTATAGAACAAGGCACGAATATCAACCTCTCTTTAATTCTCCACCACCCCATGCAAATTATAGTTAATAAATTACATCATTTCGAAACAAAACTAACAAACTATAGGGATCTTAAAAACTACTAACTACATGTAAATTTATTAAGGTAAGTTGTTGCAGCAATCGTGTTGTTTTGTCGCATCTTTAAGGCAACTAAATACAGGTAAGCTGATACACCCGGGCAACTATTCTATTTGTGTATAGATTCTTGGCTTTCTGTCCGCCATTATATTCCAGCACTGAACCATCTGCTGTGGTTGATTTTAGCGACATTTACAATTCTAGGATAGTCCTGAAAACTCAAGCACAAGGAATAAGTGTAGACATATATAGAAGTATATGACACAAGAACACGGACACTATAATTCTGTTGTTTTTTTTTTTAAATTGTGTAGGCCAACCTTCGTTTAAAATAAACCTTAACAGAAACTTCCTACCATTCCCGTTTAAAATGTTTTTGGTCAAAAGGGATAAAATCAAATCTTGTTCAGTGAATAGAACGACCCAGTGTTCTGACTTAGAACAAAATATTACTTTTCGGAGAATAAACGTATAAATGAGGAAACTTGTAAGAGTATTACATAACACCCACATAATAGATCGTTATCTTTCTGGAGATTTTGACAGTTGATTACTGTCCTAGAATTCCGTTTAAATTTGTTTGTGTACATCGCATTTAAGACAATCATCTTAAGAGATTTAAATGATCCGAGCTATTTTTTTGTTTTCATGTAAAGGTCCTTTGAACCATCTTAAAATAAATATTGTTAGATATAGCCTACATAATTCAATATTACCTAGCACATGTGGTGTGAACGTTAATGAACAAACCACCAGCCTGTTTTTAAAAGATTATAACATAATGAAGTCATGGATAACTGACCAGGCAACAACACACTGTCAGCAGGTGAAGGCTTCACATGCAGATAAATGTCATATTTCATATATTTATGTGAACTTTGCATACAGCGTGTTCAGAACATTAGACAAAAGTAAGAAAAGGCGATATCTATAATTTCAAGAGTATCACGCCACGTAATCCACATATAACGAGGTAGGAAGATGACACAGCACGTCATCCACATTTATTTTTTGTATGAAAATTTATTTAAAACGTGAATATAGTTTATGATCTAAATGCAGTTGGGTTAGTATGACATATACATGTATACAAGCCAATTTTCTTTTGCCACAATAAAATTATACAAACACTGTTCATTTGCTTAATTAGCACTTGAATTTAAGAAAACAAAACTCTTTTATACATGACATTTAAAGGTTTATAAAACTATATACAAATAACGATACTTGAACATATAAACCATATAGGGTGCACCTTTGGCTCTATTATCATTTATTGTAGGTAAAAATCAGATGGCGTTAAAGATGACACGTTGGCTGACTGCCTGTACATGACAAGTAACGCGAGAATGTGCGTGAAAAGCCAATCGTGCACCTAACTCTTATAAATGTCTATACCTAAATTGTGAGGATAAACAAATTCGCATATATTCACATGGTTTTGTGTCTACGTGTTGGTCAAAAGAGAAGTCGTATATATCCTATGATTGTGGTATACCAGCATTAAGCTGGTGCACCTGGATATTCAATGTCACACCTGAAATTACCAGCCAGTGATCAGCTCCTAAACGTCTAATTAGGGGCTTAAAAGAAAACTTGTTTCATTTAACAACATTGTGTATGCCTTAATATTAGACTGAAACCCTCCATACCAAAATTGTTCAAGACATTTTGAAATAATTTGAATAGTTAATTATATTTGTAATTGGGTTAAGAAACCCAGTCAACTGTCTACACTAACTGTAAATATGCTTCACAAGATTTATTTCAGGACGAAAACATTTTTGCCATTTTAAATCACACTCATCAATTGTTTTACATGTTTGTTAACATTATATTTGTTTTACATCGGGTATACATTAAGTATACATTACAAACTAAGGACGGCTAGGAGAAAATTCACAAAGAGTAAGCAAAATAATTGAATTATTATGGAGGTACATGTATAAGCATCTTAGCTTTCGTTCTCTTGTCGGATGGTTTTCCCCCCATATAAATGCAGATAGAAATGTTAACTTTCCCCAAACTTTAAATTATGAAATATTAGGGTTACAAAAATCCAATATAGTAAAAGAATTAAAGAACCTACCTGAACATTTTCCTATGAAAGAATTCACATTGGGCCATAGGTTTTTGTATATCCTATAGGTGCTAGATATATATCCTGTCTATCGGGCTGTATCACAGTGGACTGATTTGTAGAGGAAAACCACGGTGTCAAGAGATTGTAAACCGCATTATACGTTTAATCGACTGTTGTCATAAAAAGTTTACTGCTTGTAAAACTGCACTGTGAGTAATCGGAGGTTGTAAATCATATTTTGTTCTGTTCCCTTTCCTCAAGTTTGTTTAACTAACAATAAAATATAATGTCTACGGGAGGTTTGTGCTAGATACGATAAGTGATTGGTGATTGATGGTGCAGGTGAAAACAATGACACACCTTAACTCGTCGTGTTGCAGTACGCCCATTCACATAACGACATTATGCAAATGTTCCTAATGAGGTTACTTACAGACGCTTACAGAACCCTGCAGTTGTCCCAATGCCATTGTGTGAGTTGTCTAGATGACAGCCATAAGAATAACATATAGTGTTCCTTCGCTCATCTTTATAAGTGACACGGATATCCAGCTTGGGTTTTATCAACGGCCGCTCTTGGATTGTTACGATTTCATTAACAAAGTGTGGGAGGACCTTTAAAAATTAACTGCGTAACGTTGACGGGGGAGGGGAGGGAAAGGGGGCAATTCAATGATTACATAGAGCTTGAATGTATGGGATCGGTTTTGGGGTTACTTTGTCTTTTATCAAATTAAGGGCGAAATTTACCTATTGTTTGTTTGAATGCATGAGGTTGTAAGTCTTATTTCACTCAAACATCGACGTGCAAGCCAAATGGGTGAAGCAAACAATTTTTGTCACTGGTAATAAACAGATTAAAAAATGACAGGACAGATCAATCTCCACTACCAGATACATCGATATTAACTTTGATGTACCACACTATATCTATGTACTCTGTGTGCAGTGACGTTAATGTACCACACTATACCAATGTACTCTGTGTGTAGTGACGTTAATGTACCACACTATACCAATGTACTCTTTGTACAGAGACGTTGATGTGCCACACTATACCAGTAGTATAGTAAGAGCAGGAGGATTAGTATTTATTATTACAGAATAAGGAAGGGTTGTACGTTACGATGTAGTAAATCATTACTACATAAT
>JARFOD010085157.1:0-18800 GCA_031763545.1 Mopalia muscosa | reverse complement strand
TACTCTAGAGTATTTCACTTATATGACGACGGACACAAATATAGAACATCACAAAAAAATCTGCTCCCCGTTACCCTATAGCTCTGCGAAGACCAGGGCAAGAGAAAGCAACATCTTTACTCGCCTCTTACGATTGACCGATGAAGCCCAGAGAGTATTTTGCAGGGCCATGGCCCACCCGCTCCCTCACGGGGCCAAAGGTGGAAGGGAGTGCCCGGTTGTCCAGGTTGTGTAGAAGCTAAACAGAAACATGAAGGTATATCTTTGTTATGTCATTGTTATACCTCCTACTTATAAACTAACTTTTGATAAATATTACTGGAATTTACACTCAATCGACATAAGAAAATTTGGGCGAACATAATCTCACACCCGAATATATCCTTTATCCCATGTGAATGTTAGGAGTTGTTATCATTAGGCCTACATAATATAGTGCTTCTTCTATAATTCGACATCTGATCAACCAAATTGATGAGAAATTGTTTGAATATACACTCACATAATCCAATATTCATTAAATGTGTATAGTGTATGATCAATACTTGCAACGCCGTGTCTATTAAATGAGTACGTCATTCGACAGTATCGAACGGCCTGTATACAATGTATACAGCTCAATAATGTATTGTTTATATTGTTTGATGCTCTCGAGGATCAAGCGAATTGCTGTTTGACACATTCACCAGCAAATTTTCGTTATAATGGTAAGCCATATATTATGAATTGATCTGTCGCCATTTACAATGGATGTTTGGGTGCCTCGCCACATTGTTATCTATACACGACATGATGGTATCTTAAATTTATTTAAATAAATCATGACAGGATTTTGCTAAAATTACATGTATTGAAGTAGACTCGGAAGTGTAGTAGTGGCCCTAGTGTAGATTAGGTAAATTGTGATGAATCGAATTAGTTGTGTAAAATAAATGTGGCATGAAATTACATTGGCTAAAATCTGTCATTTACCCACCGTAGATATGCCTTAACACAATCATGGAATCAATTCCATAATGCCTTTAGTGTGGAATTTGTCTTAGCCAGTTTATTTTAATCCATAAAAATGCTTGCCTCCTATACAAATCATTTTTCCACTTCTATCTTTTAGGTTTATGAAATATTACTGGTGCTATTCCATAACATGCTCAGTACAGTCTTATGGATTTCTGTCAGTTGTCAGTGAAGAATTTAACCAATGTTGAATTGTCGGCAGTATTAGGTCGAATCGTCCACTAATGGGAAAGCATTCTCTAACAGTTGCTTTTTGTCGGCACTCTATTAGCAAATCATCCAAAAGCCCCCTATATATATATATAACTTACTGTTTGGGTGCGCATGAATTTTGTTGCTTGTTCAAAATCGCAGAATTGGTTTTATTTCTTATGCGTTATTGGCATTGAAAATTTCTTCCATCAATTTTTTCCTCATTCAAATTTTCTCTAGCGGAAAAATGGAATGACGAACGAATTAACCAACAAACAAACTAGTAGCTTATATATTTTATAAAGGCCCGGCAGAATGTTGATACCAGCAGGTCTACGGGTTCAATTATGACACAGCTGGTAATATAAGGGAGAATGGCAGATGTTCCACTGAAAGGAAAGCATCCTGCGTGTTGTTTTACCATAACATGATTACATTGTGGGCTGTGCTGTGGAAATTGAGCTCATAACACGCCATTCCCAAACGCCTTATCCCAGGCTGCTGTCTATCTGCATTTCTCAATCCAGTGTTAAGGAGGCTAATGAGATACTCTATCGTAAATATGCGAGACGCAAAACACTTCCCACTGGAGTTTCTTCCCTACATGTTGGCGCAGGGTGAGCGGACAAAATAATGGTCAAAGGTGTATAAGTATTGTCTTTTGGTACCTCTGACGAGATCTGGCTTATTGAAATCTATAAAAATGACCAGTGAACTTAAATTATAGAGAACAAGTTCCCCTAACTGTTAGGGTATCACATGCAAATGTATCCTAGTTATTTTCGTTTGTAACGTGTTGCCATTTATTGAAATCGGGTGGATGTGTTTAAGTACTTGCTGAGAAATATTATAGAATTTGGACAATCTTGGAGAATGTGCTCGTCTGATTTTGTTTTGGCTTAGCATGATTCTATAACATAGGCAAATTTCGTGTTTTTGTTTCGGATTTATTCTGAATCAAATCCGTATTACAATGCTACTCTTTGCTCAATAAAATGCATGGAATTGGTTTCTTGCATGCCATGGAAAAAATGTGGACCTATGTGTAGTGATTTTGTAATGGGAAATATTATTGTTGGCTGTGGAAATGGTGTATTATATAATGGACGGGTGTACGCCTTGACAATGCATTTAAGTTTTTAATTTTCTGAAAAAAAATGTGTATTTATATACGTGTGTAATATAAAGACAAAATACTTCCACTGGAAATCACCACATGGAAAACAAAAACATGTGTTTTTTTCTTCTTCTTCAAGGAAGCCTCTTTTTTCATGGTTTATGCAATTCCGCTATCACCATATGAACAAGAATCATCTCCCACAGGAGATCAGTTTGGTGATAATGCTGAACAAGTACATGTAGATGTATTACTAATCCCTGTACACCCACTCCCTCACGTTGATTATTTGTTCGCTACATATTCTAAACGCCGCAAGCCGTGTTTTCGATCTGCCAGGAGTTCGAATGCAGATAGCGTTTACCTTCTATGTAGTAGACCTATCGGTTTAATGCAATATCTAGTAAATATATATTTCTAAAAGCAATCAGTTGTGTCTCTAATCTCTAGTTGTGTTATGGGTAACCTATAGACATCTCGAGAGAAGGTAATTATAATAATATGGTGTATAAAATAGTGTTCAAAATGTAGCTAACAAGATATTTAGCATCTAGTAAATATATACATATATGAGACCATTGCAGGGCTCGTCGTGCTTATTCTTTTAACAGAACTTTAGACTTAGGTGAAATACACTTTTGCCAAATGCTAAATGTCTATTCATTTTGTTGTTGCCTGTTATGTCGATTGTAAATTCCTACACTAATTTAGTTGACAAGCTGTTATACGAAATAAATTAATGTCGACTTTCTTAGCTCGGAAAGTTCGAAAAACCAAGGCATTGTAACACACATACAGAAAGTAACTATTAGTAGGCTTATTTTGTTGATCTGAAGTCAAAAATAAGGGCACGTTCCCCGTATGGTTCTAGTATACGGTTTCAATCAATCAATCAATTGGTCGATCGATCTATCTAGCTAATCCCGGTTGCAGTAAGGAAATGGAGACAATGAATGTAATCAAAAGCTATGAATTTAGTTTAATTGAATTTTTAACCTTTGGAATCCTGAAATCAAACATCATTTGGCGAATCAAGTGGCGGAACATTAACGGACACTGTATCTCTACGCCACAGTGCCTACCATACATAAGCCAAGAATCGTGTGTCTGAATGGATTAGTTTCTCTTTTCTCGCTCAAGTGGGCGTATTGACAGTGAGAAAGTAAGATGTTCCAACGAGGTGTTACATGATCTATTTAGCACAGAGATATGCAGACAAACAACGGCTCAGTATTCGCCAAGGGAATTATATTGATAAATGGAAAGACTCCTGACAAACTTTTTTTTGTCTTCGTAAAATCCAAGTTAAACATGCATGTGTGACCTGGAGTGAGTGTATCCAAGATGTATCTTGAGTATACTTAGGGTGTATGTTAAAAGCGGTAAATCTATAAAATAAACCTCGACCCCAGAGTGTTGATATTTACAAGAGTGGGCTTCGCGTCATTACAATATAGGAGAAGTTAAAGACTTTTTGCCACATAAATCTATTTATTGATAACTGGTTGTTTTTAACTTGAATTGTTAAAATGGGAGAGTAGCTCATCCGAATGACAAAGTTCGACAAAAATCGCATGTTGATTTCCAGAAACTGTCACGGTGTTCCTATCTATTAAAATGCTTACGTGCTGTGCTAGTCAACTTGCGAATACGTATGTCATGTAATGGTATATACAGTGAAAAGAGCTATGACGTCCAGCCGTACAAAATCCTTTGAGCTAATGCTCGATTATGCATAAAAAAAATAATATTCAATAATTTTGAATCTGTGTGGCCTGTTACCTCGCCCAAACAACATTAAGTTATCTTCGTTGAGTACTAACCGAAGGTTGCTTCCTGACATTTTAAATGGATCAACATTGAAGGGTATCACTAAGAAATGTTTGACTTACGTGAAAATGGACCTCACCTGGTCATTTCTTGCGTGGATGTAACCTACAATGTTCAAGGAAGAGAACGAAATGATTTAAATCAAGCTAAGACCGTACAGGTTCTTTACATTAGACGGTCAGGTGGAGAAATGTGGTAGCGTTGGCTTAATTCTAAATGTTAAGAAGAGTCCTGGAGCATAGCCACGAAAACATGTGCGACAGGAGAACGTGTTGTATTTTGTATGTCTTAATGTAATTTACATTTTTTACTGTCTTGTCGCTGTCGATCCTTTGGTCAGTTTTTTGTTTTTACATTGGAGAGCAGACTCATTAGATATACCGCTCAGGGTTCCAAGGTCACATTTTGACCTGAGGTATAAGAAGGAGGTTTGCAAAGGATTTCGGTTGTTTTTGTTGTTGTTGTTGTTGGGAAACAAGATGATATGATAACCCTTATTCGCAAGTCGTGATAATCCGAACTAATGTATATACTCTGAGTCGCAGTGTTCGGTGGATTAATTAAATCTAATTAAGTTACACAAAATATTCTAAGTGGATTGAATATAGTGTTACTTGGTCAAGGAAATAAATAACTAATAAAATATTACATAATAAGCAAATAATACTTACAGACCTTTGGGAGATGGCCGACGACTTTTACTTCCTTTAGTTAAATTCCCTATCCTGCTCTATATTATACATTGTTAAATTCTTTCCCCAGTTCTTTCTTCCAGTTCTCTTTACTAGATTCTCATCAACTCTCTAATACTACCCCTGACTACTCCCTTCTGTTTTCCTCTCCCTACCTACTACACATTGTTACTCAGTCCTTAAAATACGGTTCGACCCCCGCCCTAAAATAAGCTAATCCCTTATGGTCAATTCCAATTGTTCTTCTATGCGTTAGGCGTTACCTAAACTTCAGGAATCGTCTGCTCTCTCATTTGTCACTGAATGGTTAACATTTAAAAAAAAACGCGTTACAATAAGTGACTTCCGTTAGTAGAAAGGGCGGCACAGAGCAGGAGTTTACATTTCGTCTTGAATTTCCGTCAAACACCAGCAATGCAAAGTCATCAAATTGGATAAATATCCTTGCGTGTTACGCTAAACAGCAATCAAATATATTGCGTTCCTGGCGATATAACTTACTGTATATCCTTCGTGTGCTGTTATCTAAAAATCTGGAGGCTGATTTGTTGCATGGCACCATGTATTTTGCCCCTTTCTTGTCCTATATACTATGTTGCTAGTGACATCAAGGATAGTACAGTGTAGTTCATTTCGCCCATTTGGGCTTCTATGAGGTAATATCAGTTGAATAACATTAAAGACGGCATCTATTGAATCAGATCCAAAACGCTCCCCTTGATTTGTCTGTCGTTATTGAGATTTAACACAAACGCCTTACTTACAGAGTCTATCGGTGTCTAAAATGAGCAATCACAGAGCCGATTCTCAAATTGGGTTGATAGAGGCGACGATTTCCGTCGGCGAACCGGAGTTTGCCGACTGCATATTTTAATATCGCGAACAAATGTGCGTGCAATAAACAAACACTTATAGTAGATTTTGACTGACCTGTACATATTCCCCTGTTTACTGCACATGAATAACCACACCAACATAGAAGAAAATACGGACGAGTCTGCCTTGTATTGGTTGAGTTAGGTGTTACCTATATTTCCGTGTTATATGTTTTTTCTGGACAGCTGAAACGGTCACCTTTCGTGAACCACAGTAGGCTTGAAAAAACTTACCACAGCAAGTCAGACAAAACAGGGAATTGTTTAAGATCTGGCCCGATCTGATGTATTCTCTTGTCATTTAACATGAGTTATGTGCAGCCGTTTAGCAAATAATTTTTAAGGTGTATTGTAAGTATTTAACCATATTCCCTTTGCACGTAAAACATCTAAGTAATGAACCTCCCCTTCAGTTTATTTCTAATTTCATATTACTCATCTGAAAAATCAGCATTTTTCGCACAGTAGCCTTCTATGATGAATACAGATTTTATTGTCGATTTTTTTAAAACTTTATTTTATTTGATACCAGTGTGTCCATGGTTGTCTTTTACGTTGATAGATTCATACATGGCCTGAAACCCGAAGTCGATTCGTCAATGGTGCATGCAAAATTGTCCTCCGCAATACACATATGATTTGCGAAGCTTTATTGGTACTATTGTTCGAAATGGGTGTCTTGTAGTGCAACATAAATATGCTCAGGTTTAATGCATTTTACAATGTGATGCATGGGAAAAAAGATACCATCGTTATATAGAAACTAGAAATCAGACCACGTAATGACCCCCAAAGCGAAATGAAATACTGACTTATTATAATACAGTCAGGCTAAAATGTATTGAATGCTAATTCAATCAATATTCATTTAGCTGCAGCACGCCAATCTTACTTCCTCGTCGTCTATAAAGGTATGTTACGGTGTAATGTCGTTTAAAATGTTGACATAGTTGACATTAAACATAATCGTTTTCCATCTTGTTTTCACAAGTTGTTGTCTGATAAAAAACAATGACGTCATATAAAGAGGTTCAAGAGGTATCTGTACATTTTGTAACCATCAAGTACAAGTGACGAAAGGGCGCTTTTTTTAGAAAAAAACTACAGTCGCATAAAAATTGGAATATGTGTTGTGTAGGTCAACATAAAATTGAACAATTTTTTTCATTCAAAAATGATTAAACTTGTTAGTATTTTTATGATTTGTTTGTTTGTTTGATTTGGGTATGATTGATCTACAGCTGAATAACATCAGAGCATAGTCCCGGTGTATTTGTACAGCTGTAATTTGTCTTGTTACGACTGCACAAATTACGCTGTTTTAGCGAATATCATTTAGACGTTCAAAGTGGTAGTAGGTTTATGACCAAGAGGGCAATACGTAAGGCATGAAGGTTAGGCTGCTTCCGGTTTTAATCAAAAGGTATCTGTTTTGATCACTAGTCGTCTGTGATTGGGCTGTATCAAAGTGAAATCCAGAAAAATTAACCTTCCTGTAAACTTGGGGATTATATATTTAGGTCTTGGCTATAATAACCCCATTTTCCCTTGAAAGGCTACCATTATCATACTCAAATATGCTGCCATTTGTTAATTGTATTAAATGACTAAAGAGGTATAAAAATATTCTGACCTGCGACCAGAGGTAGTTGCCATTTTGGACCAGTCCATCTCATGAGGCCAAGTGACTTAGGCTCATGTTTGTAATCACCAATCTACTTTATTCACATCAGTGACAGACCTTTTATGTATTGACTAGACATATTTAATAAATAAGTGAAATACCGAGCGAGGCAGCTCGACCTATATCTGATAAATTGGGAATCCCCGCGTGTTCAAGTCATCATTGGACTATTTTATTATGTCAACAGCACAACATCAACGTGATGTGACTGAAAGCCGGTGCGGACATTTTAACTGATAGACGTATTAATAGTACAATAAATGTATAGAAGTGAAAATGTGCTCAAACAGAAACAGCAGTAACATAGAACAAACGAGTTGAATATAGCATTTTCTTATTTGTGCTTTGCCACGGTTTGGCGACAGGCGGCTTGTGACCTTTAATCAGCTCGGGAAAGTGAGAGCATATTCCCGGTAGCTTTAATTCTTCACTTACCCGCTTGAATGGTGTTTTATTGGTTTGGACTTTAACTTTATACTCAAAATTATTCATTGATAGGTGACGAATGGATCAGTGCTTACTCTAACCTTACCTTAAAGCTGTGGAAAACCGGGATAGGGGAAAGTAAAACAATACATTTACAAACAAAGAAACAAAACACCTCTGCGATAGCAGAATTAGCTCATCGTGACCCAGGCATCAGTCGTATGCAGCTTATGTAATATGTATTGGGGAATCGAATCTGTGTATCAACTCTTTATAATAGGCATAACTCCTGGGTGTGTTGAAGAATTCATTGATGAAAATCACTAAACAAACACCTAATGTAGTCGATCATCTCTGCCACTGTGGTAGGGAACATCGACAGCCGACAGCCTAATTGTCAAATTTTGTTCAATTTCCAATTTTAAATGAATGTAAATGTCAATTTACCGACATACCAAGAATTTCTGGTTAAGAGTTAAAAGCATCGTATTGGTTTAGAACCGTTACCCCATGAGAATAACGTTTTGGTGGGAATAAGTCTGGCGGCCTTAGGGTGATAACATTGTTGAACATGGACACTAATGTCTGTATAACAACAGGAATTCGTACTTTTCCCCCATTTTTGAAAGATAATTTATTCAGACAATACCTACAATGATAATTATATTGGCATATTATATCCTAAATGAAGGGGAGGGGATGTGCTTAGGCAGTGGATGGACCGGAGGGGTAGACTTTTTAGTTTTGAAACATGCTGTTATGACATTATATTTTTTTTTATTTACTGGGTATGTAGCTATACCAAATGTTCTATCTTGCCTGTTAAACTTTGTCACTTAAGCAAACTGTATTTGCATTGGTAGTTTCTCGGTTTTCATCCATCCTTAAGCAGACCTCTCTCTGTACGCCTGGCAAAATAGTTAGGCGTTTTAAGTCTTTGGTCACCCTTTGTCAGGATGAAACTTTTCCCCCATAATCTCTCAAGATGCTGTAACCCCTTGTGCGGTCAGAGTTGATGATCATCAGGAAGCCTATCTGTTTGGGTGTCGAATTTCATAGGTGTAGCTCAATGAAGCTAGAAATCGTGTAAAATCATCCCGCTGTACACTTCCAAATAACCGAATCAAAATTTTCAAACTTAAATCAAGCAACTTCTTACTGGAATTGTTATATATTGTTTTCACTGATTGTAGGACAGTAAGAAAATATTCTAAATCGAGAAATAAAAAATTGACAATTCGGACCTTCGCAGGGGTTGTCCATATACTTCAACGAAATTGCTGGCTACTTAAGTATTTTTTGGCTGTATATGATTACAAAAACGAACTTTAATGTAACCAGATCAATGAATCAATCGAGCACCGCAGACTTATCTTCATACCTAAAATAATCTCCTTAGGTACATTTGGTATATTTACAGCAAACAAAGAGCTATTCTACTCCAGATATATCCATTATCCTGATTAAATTATGAGCGTTTACAGGAAATGTTTAAGTATCCATCTGACTGTGACGTATAAACTAATTTGAGCAACATCGTTTGACATTTTACGCGGATAACAAAAGTTGGTAATCGGACTATGCCCAGATGGACGTAAAATCTCACATTGCTGACATTGCAAAACCGCTGTCGTTTTTAGCCATGTTTACTATAAGTCTGAAACAATATTTCATCTAGCCGATTGTGTCTTTTATTAATTTTCTCATCCTATGTCAGAATAACTTGATAAAATCCCCAAATTCAGAGCACTGACCAGCATTATTGAGGGAGGAAAACTGGGTAGTAAAGTAACCCAGAAAACCCAGGACTTACTGCTTGCTGCTGGCATACCAACCCGCTTATGGTCTGCGTTGATCGAACCCACGACCCCAGAGGTGAGAGGGATATGTGGACCAGAAGCCTGCACTCTTTAGTGCATACACCTTAGATCACCCTTTCACTGCAGTCCTCTTCCATCTTACGTCAGCAGTATTCTGAGACAAGGAAGAACATTACGCACAGCTTATGGCGTCACTAAAGACAGTCCAGTACTCATCTCAGCCGTCACGGATCCTTTTCAATTTAAACTTATATGCATTGGGCTATCGAGTGGTGGTTCATCCTTGATTACAACAGATGTCTGTGGACGAAGTGCATAAAGGTGTCAAGTGCTCGTGAAGAGAACATATTTATTGTCTGTCCATTACTCACGATCATTAATCATTTAGCTCAGTGTCTGAAAGAAGACAGCTACAGAACTATGTAATTCTAAAACAATGTAATTGCCGTCATCGTAAAATCTCTTAGGTCGAGTACGAGGAATTTAACGGGGAAACAGCTCATGCTATCCATCCTTGCTCTGTGACCTTGCTCTATGACTAGCCTATATCCCGAGTGAACTGTAGAGTAAAACGCCTGACGAGTTGTGTTCATTTCATGAAAACAATGAGATTAACAGTTTAATCTAGTGCCATCTTGCTTTTCAGCATAGGCTGCAACTGTGGGATGAACTCACGCCATCACTCACTTACCAGGAAGTCACGAGGCTGGGCTTTACTTTTAGCCGTAATAACGACAAATCAAACTTTTTAAACATTTGAAAATGTGTGATGTTGATCAACATTAAGTGGAAGAAAACAAAATTATTTAAAATTAATGCATTTGTTTGTATCTTTAAAATTGAAAATGTATTGAGCACAGCTGAATGCATTTTGTACAGCTGTAATTTGCTTGGCGACAACTGCACAACTTTCCGTGATTTACCAAATATCACAACATTCGAAATGGTCCTGGTTGATGACCATGTGGTACATACGCAAATGGCCCAGGTAAGACGGTGACGGTTTCAATCAAAACAGTTTCGACCAGAGTTCCCGCCTTTCATTGCTACAGTCACTGCAATGTCTCAAAGTTTTTCAAATTTCCTGAAATTTATGTTCTTAGACGATATGCCATATCGATGATAAAATATTCGAAACGGTATCATATCAAGTTCAATAACACATAGGAACACCTCAATTAGAAAAATGTCCATGCCATGTCGATGATTTAAAAAAACGGCGACATATTAACAATTATACCAATTATAACGATTAAATCTGCTGTGATTATGGCCACTGAATAATGTATTAGCTTCATATGTGTTAAAATCAACAAAAACGCAAAGCAACACTATACCCTCTGAGCCATTTCTATATATGTCTTGAATATTAAAATTTGTTTATGTATCTTAAACGTATCTAGTCACGTTGTTATGTAAGTAAAGTAACTCTAAAGTCATGCGTAAAACCACCACCCACCAGTTCTGGCCTTACATAGTCTTGACGTACTGTCTGGCTGCTTGGACTATAGTCACATCTTACCTCAAAAGAACTTGTGAAATTACCCTGGAATAATTACTCGTATTTCGAAGACTTCGCCTGTTGTAAAGGTCGTAACTGTCATTTAAGCATGTCTCAATTCCGTGTATCACGAACAGTGTACACCTCCATGGACTCAACCACCGTCTTTGGCTCGGACTTATCAGAGCAGTAGGTATCCATGATGCAAACGGGAATTTATATAGCAAACTATGTTCTTAACTGTCTACATTCACCTTCCTGACAGTTTTTCAACAGACCTTTACCGAGGCTTGCTCTTCATGGTTTTGGTTGGAAAGAGATTCTTCACGTTGCCCTTTAGCTCACATAGTAACAGGTCAACTGGAAATCTATCTACAGAGATGTCTTTGATTTTTATGTATTTGTTAGGGTCCAGGTAAATTTTTTGTTGTCAATGACATTTTGGATGCTTTTCGTCATCGATTGTGCTTTCTAGCCACAATAGCAGTTACATGACCTTATAGTCACAGGCAATGACATTTGTATGAATTTGGCTGAATTATCCACTTTTCTCACTTTTTTGTTTTTGCATATCCTTTCCATGCCTCTGCAAAAGTATGAACTATAAAAAAAATTATATAAAATATTTCTAAACGTATAAAATACCGTCTTCATCAAACTGTTTTCTTTCAATCAGAATATATTGTTCATTCGGAAGAGGGTTAGATGACACCTCCAGAAGCCCTTGCGTTCTCGGAGCTAATTGGCAGCATGAAGTCAATCAGGTTGTGATATGGATGTATTGCATCCTGTTATTATCCTGTCTTGTCTTTGTCTGTTGCCAGTGCTGTCCAAGGACATTTCCTTCACCAATGGGCTGGCATGCCGTCATGATGTGAGTGAAATAATCTTAAGTATGGCGTTAAACCCGATCAAACAAACAAACAAACATATCCGGGTGGGCCATGGCCCTGTAGAATACACCGTCGGCTTCCTCGGTCGATCGTATGAGGTGAGAAAAGAGGTTGCTTTCTGTTGCTCTGGTGTTCGCAGAGCTAATGGGTAACGGGAAGCAGATTTGTTTGTGATGTTCTGTATTTGTGGCCATTGTCATATAAGTGAAATACCCTTGAGTACGACGTTAAACACCAATCAAACAAACAAACATCTCCCTGCCGTACGCTATTACATCCTTTGGGAAGTCTCATTAAGATACATGTACCTATCCAGATAACTTCAAGAGCCAATCGATCAAGATCTCAACATTCTCTGCTCTCAATCATTTTTTTTCTGTGGAGCTCCTCTCCAGTTTAACATCAGTTTCCTCTTGTGCATTCGAAGATGTTAAACTTTCTTTTTTTGTTGATAAATCGATATAAATATTTGAATAGGAGGGATTGATGGTCGAGATGAATCAACGTTTCCGGCATCTTGTCAATCTATCGGAACAAACTACATCGAAAACAACACTATAAAAATGAAGGAGATTTGCCTTATTTAATGATAGTTTTTATGTTGATAAATACAGAGCATCATGGACCACTTGGGCTCGCGTTCAATTCTTCTTTTGAGAGCGGTTTGTTAATAACTAAATATTTTGGGTTTTTTTTGTCTTAATTACATATCATGAGAGGCTCATTCAGGCATATTGATGATTTAGTCGTGTCATATACAAGGTTCACATTGCCATTCTGCCGTTTTCGTGTCACACAATCTCCATATATCATTAAGCCGCATGTTGGATTCGTATGTCATTTAGACGTATAGAAAAAAATGCGTTATTTAGCCTGTTTTGCTCCCTTAAGGTCTCTCACTAAGAATCTTTATTAAACCTGATTAATGCTTCATTCATATGTCTCTCACAAAGAATATGTGTTATTAAGCTTGACTTATGCTTTAATCGTGTCTCACAATAGGAATATGTGTCATTTAGACTTATTTATGTTTCATTCATTTGTTTCACATGAGGCACATATATCATCTAGACGTGTGTATGTTTGCTTCATTCGTGTGTCATACAGTGCCAATGGGTCATTCAGATAAAGTTATGCTTTATACAAGTCCCATTTATGTTTTTACATGATTGACGCCTAGCTGTTCGCTCAAACCTTCGTGACACATTTATAGATGATTTGCGAGCAGAGGAGGGTGTTTAGGTCTCATTTGATCTTTTGACGGTCTATGGCAAGACGAAGCGGACAGGGTGTGGTGTCCTTATTTTGCATATTTTTATTGTCCTGTGACTCCTGTCTTGGCTTTGTGTTTATTGGCGTGTCAAAAGCGCTGTTTTTATCCGCCGTGTTAAGAGTGTTGTTTGTCCGTTTTGTCAAGTGTGTTGTTAGTCCGTTGTGTGAGGGGTGTTTTTTCCGCTGTGTCAAGAATGTTGTTTGTCCGTTGTGTCAAGTATGTTGTTTGTCCGTTGTATCAAGTGTGTTGTTTGTCCGTTATGTCAAGGGTGTTGTTTGTCCGTTGTGTCAAGTGTGTTATTTGCCCGTTGTGTCAAGGGTGTTGTTTGTCCGTTGTGTCAAGTATGTTGTTTTCCCGTTGTATATATCAAGTGTGTTGTTTGCCCGTTGTGTCAAGGGTGTTGTTTGTCCGTTGTGTCAAGGATGTTGTTTGTCCGTTGTGTCAAGGGTGTTGGTTGTCTGTTGTGTCAAGAGTGTTATTTCTCCGTTGTGTCAGGGATTTTGTTTGTCCGTAGGACTGGTACACCGTCATCTCATAGATCGCTACATTTGGGCTTAGTGGCCAAATGATTTAATGGTTACTCTGAACATGCCACATTAGCAGACCAGAGAGGCAGGCGTAGTTCACGACAGACTCATAACACCTTAGTTATCAGGCAAACATTGTTTGGTCTCCCCGGATTTATCGAGTCCTGTCACTCCTGTACCGCGGAGCGACCTTTCGTCTTTCCTTAACTGATGATTCGAAGACCAGCGGGAATCATCCGTTATGTCGGAGCGATGTCCCGATATGACATGAGCTCTCCCCAGGAGCTAAGTCTTGTCTATCGACTTCTAATTTCTTCTAATTTTACATGGCAGTAGCGTTATATACGACTGTGTTGTCCGGCATTTCCTACAACAGCGATGCTGCCTGATTGATTAGCGGGATACTGTCTAGCCAACGTAAACACTTAACATGTTAACTTGTGCACAGCAGACATCTACCTACTGGTTGCTGTACCCAGTAAGTCGGGGATCTTCACGCTAGTTGATTCAACCGATGATAAAGTATCAATTCGATATACAGCATGGAAAATACTTCCACTAGACAGGATATAATGTAACAATAACATAGTCACCAACCATGAGGCTATTTCCTTTCACCTCGAAAGGCGTATTGTAAATGTAGGGCCAATTTACTCGTCTATGACAGAATCTGTCCAACCCTGTCAAATATATAGGTATGGTCTGTAGGCCTGTCAGACTTTCCGTAACATACATTTTCTAGTTTCAATGAAAGTAAGGAAAGAAGGAATTGGGAACAATGATCAAGGGTGATATTTAGTTTGTTTGTTTGTTTGATTGGTATTTAACGTCGTACTCGAGGGTATTTCACTTATATGAGGACAGACAAAAGTACAGAACATCACAAGCAAATCTGCTTCCCGTTACCCTTTAGCTCTGAGAACATCAGGGCAACAGAAAGCAACCTCTTTTCTCGCCTCTTACGATCGACGGAGGAAGCCGAGGGGTTATTCTGCAGGGACATGGCCCACCCGCTCTTCAACGGGGCAGGGTGTTATTTAGATTTCGTCAAAATTTACCGTTTTTATTAACGTGAGAACAAAAGTTTTATTTTAACCTGATATTCATGTTTGTATTATCCTGCAAAGGTGTAAAAGCTTTTAACATATCATACATATATGTAATAACTATGTGGAAATTATGAGTTATCTTCACACCTGCTAGCTGCTTCAACGAATTTATATCTTACTTTCAGTTGAATTCAGAAAATTTAAATAGCATGCTTGAGTTTCACGCAATTTATTTTGTATTTACAACGTTATGGTGATTTGATCTGCAAAATATCCTGACGATTTTACTGAAAGATACATAGATGTGCTTTCCGTATTCCGTATACGTTGTATCTACTGTATATATATATTAACACTGTTTTTGGCTAAATTCAGTATTTAGTTAATGTGAATCATCAAATGGAGGTAACTATATGTATAATTTAACCCGCCCCAAAAAGAATTATGTATGTTAATGTAAAACAGAATATGAAAATCAATGATGTAATAAAATGATTTATCTATTGGAATATATACTTTGTGATAGCAATAGAAAATCATGTAAGACTGCATACAGATTGTTTGTTAGCTGGGTTGGGGTTTTACGCCGTAGTGAAGGCTATTCCACTCACATGACGGCAAACCAAGCCAATGGACGCCTCTAGCAACACACACATACATGACATGTAGGGCAATACATCCCAAATAGATCGGCTTCATGTTGCCCCTAGCTCTGATAGTACCTGGCCAACAGGGCAATCAATTCAGCTTTAGGTATCAAAAGTATTTGTTAATGTACGGATGTAACAATACTCCCTGTACTCCCGTCGTATTTAGGCTACGATATTGGTTTACAGTTACTCGTATGTGCAGGCTACACTACTACACTGAGTCAAATTACCGAGGATCAGACAAGTAGCCTCTCTAAAGAGACTTAAGACTGCTATAATCACTGTTTCTCTCATTAAACACTGTCTGGTTGTTGACTGGCACGAATCTCGGACGTGTCGGAATCTCACGAGACAAATTCAGTGGCTTTCAGATTTAAGAGAAACGCATGCCAACATAAAATTATAATGGAATGTTCATTTATATTTAATATAGAGGCCTATAATACCAAACGAAAAAAATAAGCTGGAAAAAATTGTGTCGACGATTTAGGTAGTTAAATACAAGTAAATAATCTTTGCGACATGACATCTTAAATGTAGTTAAGCAAATTTGTCTAATAATAAAAAATAAATAAAAAGGAGAAATAAAAAGTAGATAAGCTGTCATATCAGTGTGTAACGCCGTTAGCTTTGTCTTCTAAAATTATTTGGTTTTGTTGCATCCATAATCAAGTATTTACGTAACACATAAAATGTTCTTCTGCTATGTAGCTTCTTTAGTAACTAAAGTAGCGTATTTTCGGAGAAACGCTTTGTTAGTTTAAACAGTTTTTCGTTCAGGAAATTTAGCAGGTTGAAACCCGTGAGGACACGATAATAGTTTACAACGCTAAAGCATGTCGGAAATTCTCGGCCATTGCCGTTCCGTTAATAAATTCGATCACAGAGTGGGTCATTTCACTGGAGGTATCAACGTTTTTAGTGTATATGTATGTAAATATTAAAGGCTAGTATTGTATTGGTAAGATGACGTCATTGGATCTACATTATTATTAAATTACTTACAGATGGAAAAAATTATTATTTGCAACAAGTAATACATAAGAAAAAACAACAGTGTTTTGTTGATATGTGATTTCAGAAACTGGCTTTGTACTGTACTACTAGTTTCCACGCATCCGCACAAAATATATACCGGCTACCATTGCACGTTATCGTATAATATTTTTGTGTCCATTCACGTCCGAGATAGCTGTACCATTAAGGAAAGAGTCGAAGGTTGTTCAGGTATGAGCTGTAACGATAATCCGACCTCGATTGGTAACTAGGCTCCGTATCAGGGGGCGGCCAATAATTCAGCTAGGTATCGAGGAGTTTTCTGAATGACCAGTTATGTCGCTGTCAGCCTCTCGCTATGGACTAAACAAGTCTAGTCTTTTTGTAATTTCCTTTGTGTTGTTCTAATTTTAACCGAACTGACGTATTTTCTCAGGATGTCATCTACGTTGATTTGTCTGGCTGGTTTATATCAAGGCATCCTCGAGTCTTTGATATGAGATATACTGAGAATGCTATTCATACGTATACTGTATACTGTATAGTTCTTTTTGATAGCGTGAGTGATTCCTGCCTTTTGGAGGCCTTTAATATATTGTCTCTAAACAAATCAGGAAATAAGCTTTTGAAGTATACTGACAGAAGCTTCTTGAAGAGTACTGACAGAAGCTTCTTGAAGTGTACTGACAGAAGCTTCTTGAAGTACACTGACAGAAGCTTCTTGAAGTGTACTGACAGAAGCTTCTTGAAGAGTACTGACAGAAGCTTCGTGAAGTGTACGGACAGAAGCTTCTGGAAGTGTACTGACAGAAGCTTCTTGAAATGTACTGACAGAAGCTTCTGGAAGTGTACTGACAGACCTCCATAAAACTAAGCCGGTTAGTGAATGCTTCCGCTATGTCAGAGATGTGCAATAAATATAAGCACCATTTATATTCTCCTTGTGAAACAATGCTAACCAGTGAACATTTCAAACATGTAGTTTTTTTTCTAACTCTGTTATGCATTTTGCTTTGAATGCAGAAAGTTTAAAAAGAAGCTTAAATTAGATAAGTTTACTTCAACCGCTGTTTTGAGGCCTATATCTTGAATGTTGATCTAAGGCGATATTGAAGATTATAACGTTAATGTAAATCTTTGTAGATAATATCGATTTTTAGTGGAAGTCACATTTCACGCGTTTGTATTTGTTTGATCTACGGTACATAGATCACTCACCTGTAAGCCTACCTTATTTTACTACTTTATCTTCCTTCTAAACACGAGAGAGAGATCCGGTAGAACGATATGTTGTAGGCTGGGGTGCATTAAACCAATTCCGTATACATGTAGTTGTTTTAAGCTTCTGACAAGCCTTGTCGTTTCGACTAGTTTTAAGCTTCTGACAAGCCTTGTCGTTTCGATTGGTTTTAAGCTTCTGACAAGCCTTGTCGTTTCGATTGGTTTTAAGTTTCTGACAAGCCTTGTCGTTCGATTGGTTTTAAGCTTCTGGCGAGCCTTGTCGTTTCGATTGGTTTTAAGCTTCTAACGAGCCTTGTCGTTTCGACTGGTTTTAAGCTTCTGACAAGCCTTGTCGTTTCGACTGGTTTTAAGCTTCAGACAAACCTTGTAAGTTTCGATTGGTTTAAAGCTTCTGATGAGCCTTGTCGTTTTGACTGGTTTTAAGCTTCTGATAAACCTTGTCGTTTCGACTGGTTTATTCGGGATAAACTCAAAAGACAGAGAACTCCATTTAAGCATTAACGCATAAAGATGTCATTTGCCCCCGAACCCGATAAATTTACGTTCGCCTATTCTGCCCATTAATTCTAAACGGATTGTAATTGAGTTTGAATGAGGTATTGAGAGCAGTTTTTACATTGAAGGACAAGCCTCAGATCCGATTTGAACATAATCTCGAAGCAAAATTGTATATGGGTAAAATGCTAGCTCCCTGAATCAACGGATGGTAGGTTTTCTCGTTAGCATCACCTTTGTTGGCTTTACTTGTCATTTGTATTATTTTCGAAACTTGGTTGATTATTTTAACTTGGTCGATTATTTTAATTTATATTGAATGTACAATTTTAATATAACCTGGGATGAGTATACTCATCCGAGATGTAACTAGGGAATAAATTGAATAATTTTTGTGTCTTTTAGAAAGTGAAGATTAACAGTATTTTCGTTATTTTTGGGATAACACTTTCTTAGATAGAACATATACCAAGAAAATTTTCGATCACTCAGCCATCCGCCTTTCTACAAAACCTATCTAGGCC
>JARFOD010085156.1:0-34090 GCA_031763545.1 Mopalia muscosa | reverse complement strand
AATTATTGTGATTTTTCTATCCAAAAAAAAATCCGAGAAAAATCGGATATATGTTTTGAGAGGCCGGCCATAGCGGCTCATCGATTTTCAACTTTCTCCATGGGTTTAGATAAGTGGGACGTAGGGCTAAGACAGAGGAATAAGCCCTATTCATTGTGCTATTCCGGTCGGTCTTCGTTTCAAAACATTAGGAACTATTACGTGAAAAGCGCGTATTAAAAAATCACGGTGATGGTCTTTTAATGTATATAGATTGTGGGCACACGTTGGTTAATAAGCTGCGGGCAAACAAAGTGATCTATTCTCGGGCACATCAATCTAACACCGCCGAAACAAGGATATTACGAGCTTTGGCCGACGGATCAGTCACCTAAACAACACCGGGATTGCTGGAGCCACATCGAGTGACTCTCTCATATAAATTGTAAGCCATAGAAAACATTACCGGTATTTATTTTCGTTATTTTGGGTAAACACTTCCTTAGTTTAAACAGATTCTAGTTCAGAAAATTTTGCAGGTTAAAACCCGTCCGGGAATCGAACCCACCACCCTCTGATTTAAGGCCTATGTGTTTGATTTTATTCATAATAGCATGTTGATAAAACCCATCCAACATAAGTCAGCTTTTTGCGATGGGTTTAGGATTAAATCGTGATTTGTCTTTTCACACGGAAAACGAACGACTAAATATTGAAATAAACAGACATGCCGCAGGTAAAGATAAGACATACTGTGTGCACCTCTATAAACCACACGCAGTTACTGCAAAAACTGGTACGGGTACCTCAAGAGTTATGTCCCTTTATCTATGGTCCGTCTGTATTTTTGTTCGTTTTGAACAGATGTATAAGGTATCCTGTATTGGACATTTTCATGATTGCGCTGAAATGAGCACTTCGTAATCTAAACCGAGGCACCTCACCCAATGTAATTAACATTGTCCTTACCTTGATGCGATGAAACACACGAAGCGAAATATGGACGACGCAGAAATAATTTGTAATTTTGTTATGAACATACTAAAGGTTAAATCAGTATTTGTTCTCCCTTTTATTGTGTGCAATTGACCTATAGCCAATTATCATCCCAGTATGCCACTTATATAACTGGACGTGCAAACGAATACTATAACAGACATTGGTTACAGTGTGAAAGGAAATTCGATGAAGCGAGGTATATGGCATAGTCCATAAAACCTCAACAAGACTGTCGATGGTACAAGAATAGTGTTACTCCAAAGAACGAAAGACTCATTTTGACTACAATATTTCGGCGGTTTATTTTGCCATCATCAGGAAAGTCGGATGGGATAGGTGAAAATAAGCAGTAGGCCTATGTGTGACCGTATGGAGAAAGCCTCTTATTTGATGACGGGACGTGGAGCAAATTCCGCTGCCAATTAAGGCTTTACAAGTTAACCACTGTAGTAACACAGTTAAATGAGCGACTATTAACCTATGTACTTAAAGTCTAACGAGATACACTTATCCACTTTAGTAAAACAGTGAAATGAGCGACACATTTTTTTAAAATGTAATCAAGTTAATCAGTACATCTCTGCTTTGATCAATCAATCAATCAATCTCGAAGACAAAAATAAAGTGATTCAACAATCAATCAATCAATCTCGAGGACAAATTAAGGCCTTATCCTCTTAGAAGTACAGGTTACCGTGTATGAATAAAGAAAAAAAGGAAGACAATGATTTCAGGGTATTTTCAATTTTATATCAAAATGTAAATCATCAAAAATCGTGTGCACCAATTGAACAAAGATTGCAAAAGCAGCAGTCTTCCGATAGCAAACAGTAAATGCATAAAAATACTATAATTCCTATAAAAATATAAATATATTCATAAACTTTGGTCCCATAGCTTGAGCAAGAATGCATAATTGAAAATGTCATAAGAGTAGTTTTTCACAGCTTTTCCCCCATAATTTGGCACTTGTGAGAAAATGAAAGTGTGTAATTGTCTTTTTGTTGCCTTGTTTACCACGGTCGCCACAACTCTTCAGTTGGGGAAGCGACAGGCGTGGGAACGAGAGAAGCCTGGACGGCATGTGGTGAGTAGACTTTGGAAAGAACTGGGCTGGATGATGGCATCGACACGGGAGAACAGCCTCTGGATGATGAAATTGATGAAGCCGGCGAGATTGGCATGACGAAATGTTGTTGTTGCTGCTGCTGAAGATGAAACCATGTTTGTTGTTGTTGCTGCTGCTGAACAGAGACTGGTGTTGGAACGACGACTGCACTTGGCATGACGATGAGGGCCCCTTGATGGTTGCCGGCGGGTGATGGACCAGTGTGGACGGGTGTGTTGATAGGGTAACCGTGGTTGTTGTGGACACCTGGAATGGGCTGGGTTGTGTTGGGAATCTGGACGAAGACTGGCTGTAGAGATTGCTGAGGGGCTGCGACGAGACGATCCGGGCTCTGTTGTGGTGTGTTAACCGAAGCCACTCTCTGGGACAAGTGGTTGAGGACTCGGGATCTAACCTGATTGTCTACCTGACAGGTGTCCAGGTAACGAGCTACTTGGGAGGCACATTCGTTGAAGCCAGTGCTGTATTTTGACATAACGGAAGCTGTTTCTTGTGAAGCACCCTGTGTCTTTTGCTGAGGCACCGCCTTGAGAAAATTCACCGTCATTTCCAGTATATCGGCCTTTTCCAACTTTGAATATTGTGAGCTCTGAATAGACAAAAAATGGCATAAATTAAGAATCTGTCTGATAATAGGTAATGTTTAAAGTGTTCTTTTATTTCTACATACCAATACATGTAATAATCTTTGTTGGTAAACACAGCCGCTTTCTGCCCACTGAAGGCATTCTATTCTAGGTCTCTCACAAAAGACGCATTGAAGCATAGCGGGTTATTATTAAGTGACATTCAATAGTGGCTTGAGGGAGGGATTCGTCAAGGCTCCACGCCAAGTGTCAAACTATTTCAAACCGAAACAAGCATTGTGTTTATCGAGCCAATATTGGAATGAATCGACTAACCATCTTTGACTCTAATGATGATGTAGGAGGCACACTTTTGTAAAGTTTTAAGAAAAGGGTGTCAATCTAAATGTTTAAAAAAATGTGTCATTACTTACATCCTTGTTCATTGCTTGGAGCACTAGACTTTTCAATTGATTCAGACATGTGTTAATTCGAGCTCGTCTTCTTTTCTCCATTAAAGGCTTGTTTGTCTGAAACACAAAAAATATACAACCATAAATATTCAAGTACATTTATAATTATATAAGTCTATAACAACATGTTATAATTAAATCCGATTTTTTTTAAATATGCACGGCAAAAATGATTAAATTTAAAAAAAAATAAAAAATGATCACAATTTCTATAGAGCATTGAACTATTTAGACCTTAAAATATAATCCAAAAGTTAACTTCTTAAAAAATATAATTATAAACGTATTTAAATGAAAATAACAATGCCTACCTTTCTTAATTCTTTTCCTTTCAGTGGTAGTGAACGGGCATTTCCTACTGTCTCAACCATCTTGAATATCCAATGGGTAAAATATCACAAAGTCCACAGGTTGGTTTGGGTATAAGAATGTATGAGAAGAGAGAAAGTATCTCGAAGTAAACTGGTTGATGCACGCGTGTCGTGTGTTGACGCACTTGGCCAGCCGTCCCTCTTTATAGCCCAGGTCACATGCCGAAGCGCGTCTGTGAAGTCGCGATGTTGGAGTTTCCCACGGTCACATACTGCCACTGTCAGCCAATCAGCGACAAGCGGTTGTGGAGAAACCTGTTGAGATAGCCTTCAGCGAATGATCTATTGCCCTGTCACGTGGGGTCATTCTAATCTGGTTGTTGTCGAGCTGTCAATCAAACCGTGGCCCGCATTCCAAGCAGTGCGCCGTCGCGTGCCGTACTAATACCCATGTATATTTCCTGCTTTCATTGTTTAACAGCGAGCGGTTTTCGCGCTTAGCCGAAAGTGTGGGAATTCTCCTCCCACTTGAGTTAGACTCGGGCCGTTAGCCTAAGATAGTGATCTTGCCTTCGTGATTGTCAATTCGAGTCGCCTCGAGCCATCCCAAATATATGATAAAGATAGCTGCATGAATAGAAAAGCTAGCTAATATAATATTCTGAGACAGAGTTAGGATGTTTTTCCCATCGCTTCTCTGCCATAAGCACCTGTATCTATTGCTCTAGTTTAAATTACCATACCTTATATTTTAGTTGTCAGTCCACCCTGCTTTATTGGAGTTTTGACACGTTTATACCGACAAACAATATGACAGTCAACATTTATAAACATTACCATACCCGTATGCTGATGTAATTTTTTTTATGTGTATACTTTCACCATGTTTATACTTAATTCAATAAAAATTATTTTACACAAAACATATAATTGAATTAAACTCCCGGTAAAATCGATTATATGTCGATAATAGATGTATAATTGATGAGAACATAAATATTCATCGATACTCTACATATATAGGTAATTATCGGCTAGACATCATATCAAACGTACATCGTTTATAAATTTGGTTTTAATGTGATTTAAGACTATTTATAAAATAAAACGTTATTTCATTTTAATAAAAGTGACATGGCATCCCTTAGAATTTTTCTCGGATATTACTGGCACGGTCTCGCAAGTCATGAATATATCCTCATTAACGAGATGTTTATTTTCTATTTTTGATGCTGACACTATAGCCATACCCGACATTGATTATCTTGAATTGAACCGGTGATATTTTTAATGACACACATAACTCGCGCTCCACAAAGCTTGTGCGACCGAGCTCGCTCGACTAAGGCTCACTTGACACGAGGCCTTTTGTGACTTGGAATTTACGTGAGGGTCGCTCCACGCTCGAGGGGCGCAAGAGTTCGTGGGAAAGTTTCTCTAAATCGGCTCGCGCGGAGAAAAAACATAACGCTGTTTTCTTATACTTTGTCCTCTAGTTATACACCTGGCGGAAAGAGGGCATTTTTTTGTCGTTGTGATTGGAGAACTAGCTTTATTATCGAGCACGTGCTACACAACTCATGTTATGAAGAGCGCTTTTAAGTGAGTCAATTTCAGACCTATTTGACCTTTTTACCTGGGACGGTGTCCTCTGGCGTAATGCTCAATCGCGATAGTCCAGCGACGGAATTTGGACAGCACGTGCAGTAGCCATTGAAAATGTCAACTGTTGTCAAGGAGACAAGTGATGAAGGAAGGAGTCGCGTGACGCGAGATGTCAATTTCAGCGCGTGACTCCTTTCGCCTAGATGCCATCACACGCATCTTTTGAAAGAAACAATTAACCATAAAATGATGCAGTTGACACTTGATTTTGGCGCCCAGTCTCGTGCCAGAACATAATCGAGTTGCATGTGTCCCTCCCTCTCTAATTCCGATGCATTTCCGTCCAACAATAGATAGGCACGTGTACACGCAACAATAGAGCATATGCTAATAGTTTATTTTAAAAATCGGTAAAGAGAATTTGCCATCTGCTTAAATAGTTAAACAGTTGGCGCTCCAGTTTTCTTATGTCAAAGTTTTATTCAAAACACAAATTAAAGTGTACAGAAACTTTGTACATGTCAGAAATGAATCGGTAAAGAGAAATGAGCGCATTCGAAATTTTAAGTCCCCAAACCGACAGGCGCCTTTTGAATTTAGAAAGAAAATAAAAGGAAACCTTGTATAATAAGTTAATTGAAGCAATCCGAAGATAAGTCTGCTCAAATTGATCGGTAAATGATTAGATGCTAGTAAGCTTTTATCTACTTTGTTTCTCGCCTTTGATTTCTTTTTATACATCCGGGCTACAGTTAAAATAATAATAAAATAAATATGCGTCATGGTTGAAATGATGTTATATAGATTACATACAAACGTGGATAAACAAAGAGCTCGTGTGAGAGATAAATACGTCAATGATGCAGATTAACTGTTTTAAATGCTTCACATATGTATATCATAGGTAAACGTATTACAGACTCCATACAACTGGTTCGGGTTGTTGATAAGTTTTTTTATACTTAAATTAATTTCTTTTTATGAAAATGCCCCAAAAGGCCGTGGGAACGCACACAAAACCGCTCGACCATGTCCGATAGATAGTCGACACGTCAACTTTTTAATTTCTTAAACTTGTCTGACGCACGCCGAAAAGAAACTCTGCCGGGACGGTTTTCTATCTTCGAAATAGTCCTTAAAGTGATATCCTCAATGTTTCTTCTTCGTTTTAAATTTTACCCATTTATTTTACAAACCTTTACACTTGCGCTAAAATGTTACTCCAGAATTCAATTCGATTCTATTAACAGTGATTACAAGGAGTTTGTTATTTAATCCACTCCACATAGCGGCAGAGGTTATTCTCGCTCATACATAAGGAGTGTATATTTTTTTCCACTTGACAAGACAGCCACCTGTTCGGCTATCATATTTTCACTCCATTCGATCGGCCACTTTACATTTTTATCTATCTTAATTATTTGTTCGCGTTTCTTTGTCGCCATTTTTTTTAACAGGATACAATCACACAATGGTTGTCTTGTTGCTTCATGTGAAAAACATGCATTTTTAATATGTCAGTTTCATAATTTTGTATGTACAAATCTGTTGGTATTTTGTCCTATTTGTTCGTATCAGGTGTTATAAACGTGTTCATTTCATACTGCCCGAGAATTACGGCTTAAAAGCATGAACTACGCATTGAACGTCTAACAAACATATATCTCACAAGTATACCATGACACTAGCAGTATGGTAGGCATATGCTTTATGCAACCTTTGATCTGTATTTTATGTTAAAATAAAAATGGACCAATTTCTGGTTTTAGCGGAAAATCTCAAATCCGTTGAATGGTAAAAATTAACTTCCCACCCTATGACACTATGATGTAGGTAAACTAATTCTAAAACAGTAAATCAAGACTCATAAATATTAATTATGTAGGGACTACATTATTTATGCTTCAGGCCATTCGCGGCATAAATTGATTCAAATATCCGGTATATTTTTTATACAAGACTTTCACTTGTGGCTAATACATTTTTAAAATTCAAATTACACAATTGCCTTAGTTTTTATCTGTTTAAATTTATCCTTTATTTAATTATTTTCAAGGTATGGTAATTTTAAAGAGATAGGTAAAAAAAAATACCTACACAGACCTGTATTGATGTGCTAATTTCTTTACAATAGGTATATAGGTTTTATAACTGAAATAAATTTAAATTGTTAATAAGACATTTAAATGGGTGAAGGGGGGGGGGGGGGGACGTATTTTACTGTACCCTCTTTTTAAATATGTTTACAGTGTTTTGCTAATTTTATATGTTTTTACTTCAAATAATTAAAAGCCGGGAGTTTCCGTACTGTTGTAGGTAAGGAGTTTGGGCTGTCAGCTATAGGGTGGCACCGAATTCGAAAAGGCTTCAATCATGATATTGTTTCTTCCCCTATATTTTTTGAAATTAGCTTTATTGTGAAAGCATTTGATGGTATGTTATATGTGCGTGGTTATAAGAGGCCTTTAAGTGGGCCTTAGTCAGATCTCTGTGTGATGAAGAAGGGATTGTTTAATAGGAACGCCTGAACATTTCTGATCAGAAGGAAACATGGTGGTCTAATAATCAAGGTCAGATTGATCACGCTTGTCATTTTACCTTATAGAGCCACACTGTGTATTCATATAAAAATTATTGTGAAAATTGCTCTAATTCTCGGTTATAAAGTGCACGCGGATGACTCATGATGCGAGCAGGCGATAATCGACATCTATTCAGTTTAATTTTAGAGTTTGCCCACGCGAGTATACAGAGCTCAGCCTATTTATTTTTCACTTTAGAAATGTATTGGTGGTAATTGTTAAAAAGTAATTTACCATTTTCTTAACACATATTTATATAAATATAACAATTACATAAAACAGCAAAATGATCAGAAAGTTCGAAACTGAAATAGATAAGTCCAAAACTTTTTCTGTTAGCTGTATTTATTAAGCGTTGCAGGTTACAGGACAATGTGTGATTGTGCATATTTTTAAATAACAAGCTTAAAATGTGAAAATCACTGACAAGTTATGTGCTTATTGTCAATCTTCAAGTAGCTCCATGCCCCGCAGGAAGGATGTGGGGAGCATGTTGTCATGGTCACCAGAAATCTACATCACCTCGCGAAGAAATATATCAGCAATGATATGTCACGCTGTACCTCACACACAGTATATAATACACCTGTACGATTTGATATGCTTCTCACAGACAATAACTATGTCACGGTACGTAAGAAGATCAAAATTTAATACACACACATCAACATCTGCATTCTATATTGATATAAAGCGGCTCTGTGTTCCTGTTAAGCATATGTCTGCTGAAAAGGATGCACAATACGCACACTCCGATGACCATATTGTTTATGTGTATGGAGGACTGATGGGGCCATTTCTCTTCACATTGGTTCTATGACAGGGAAAATGGTGATAGACTGGGAACATAGAAATGTTTGCCTTTCTCAATGCTAATTTACATAAACCAGGAAGAATATACATATATCCAAAAAATCCATCACAGACATAATTCAACTTCAATTTTTAAACATTTATTAAACTAGATAACCACAGTGGATGACTAGATTTCCCAGTTCTCATACTCTTCAGCGTAAAACACGAAAACTGACATTTTCTGGTAAATTCCAAACAGTATATAAATATTGATCCCAGATCAAATGTAGAAAAAAACAATATTTTAATACTTTGCGCATAAGAGTCATTGCTTGCATTAAATACATATAGAGCTTTATGTAATCATCACACCATTCATATTTGAATTAATCGAGCAAAATAATAAAAAATTAATCAGATTTTTACTTTAATATATTTTCGTAAACATTCAACATTATCAGACAGATTTCAATAATCTTGCGGTGAGAATTGCTCAGGTTATTTTCTATAAAAGAGATTAATCCGCGTACCATATACCAGTCTGAACGTTAAGTGCCATACGTCAATTAAGCGGGCTGTTTGTTTGGCAATTACACATAACGGAGATTAACGGATTAATGACATTAAACAAGCAAAACAAAACTCTTTAGGGTAATCCCCCGGGCGCCGAAATTAAGGATAGTGTTATTGAGCTGTCTGGAATCGATGTCAGTTGAAATTACCATTCTGCTTGACAGATATCGATAAGCAAATTGTTTGATTGTTTGTTCATTAATAGTTTTATACATGTAATGTGTAGTTGTTAATTTCTGAAGATGTCAGTTTCGTTCAGACAAGAATGCCATCGAATGTTTTCAGCTTACCTCGTTGGCATTGTAAACGTTTTAATAACTGTATAACGATTTCAAGTTTTACCTTCGTATATATACGGAATAAAATAAAACGTATTGATTTTAAGTTTAATGCAGAAAAAAATGAACACATATGTTCCACTTTCAATAGATAAAATAAAAATCCACATAAATAAACATGAACTTTGTGAATTATGGCAATCGTATTTAATTGATAGGAAATTTGTTAACATTTGTTTAGACATATGGCTAAGTCCTGGTTTAATATCAGACACATTTCGAACAATGTGATGAGGTAACGTATTAAGAATTGACACAATAATTAAACACAATCATACAGACATTCGATGCACAAATAAATTGATACAAATATATATATATATTTATATCTATATAATATTATATATATATAATCCCAAATCTACACTAGGCCGATTTATGTGCAAATTTCTTTGTTTTTTTCCGATTAAATTTTCAGTGGTATCTCTGAGCACAGACTGAGATGTCTTTATTATTTGTTTGGCAATTAGGATTAGCACAGATTAACGAATCAACTGTTTTGTGTAGTTTTAAAACAATCAACAAACTACGGAGAGTTAATCCCTCTGGCGCCAGTGGCAAATGTATCCATTCATCTGTCTGGATTTAGTGTCAAATCGGTTTCCCACATTTGTGACATGGTATTTACCCTATCAATATACTTACGTTGGTATGAAATCAAATAATCCACCTGTGATGTTTGTTAAACAGATAGTTTATTTGAATTTGTACACACTGTCAAACACAAATTTCCACCTCGTGCCATAGGATGAGCAGACGGTGTGAATTCCCGTGTGGTGAAAAAACTGGACTAGAATCTTGTTTAGCATGACCCAATGACCCCCTCTCTCGTAACTTGACATTCTACATCTCTCGCGCTGTTCATTTCGTTTGAAATGAAGGGCAGACGTGTGAATTTGCGTCATCCTGACATAATTATACATACATTTATCGTGCTAATAGGAGAACTATCTGATTTGAAATGTATTCCAGACGGTGTGAACTGGTGTCAAGTCTTTCCTGACACACACTTTCACACATTTCCAATTAGACATTGGACAGTATTTCATTATTTTGAGAGTTTGTGTATTTGATTCTCATTTTGTTCTAAATTAGAAAATATATATCTGACTCCAACACTCACACTGAATGAGATATATATATGTCTCACTCTAACGCTTCATATTAAATATTCCCATTTAAAAGTCGATCTACCGTGCTATAGTAAACGCCAGTATCACTGTATTTTTCTCTAGCTTTTATTAGTTTAAACCATGGTTTATTGCCGACATCAGCATTGGTGAGCAGAATATATAATCTATATTAACACCTTTACCAGAGTTTTATCGGATAAATCTTTTAATGGGGAAGTCTACGTATTAAAAATGTGTACATATGTTCATAGCAATCATATGATTATAATCCGGACACTCTTTGTTTTCATCGGCAAGGCTGACGCAATAGAGTTAGTCTCTGGTTGCCTTCATCCCCTTTTAGAATAACCCAATAAATAATCTGGGAGTATCCGCACCAATTAATATTATAGACTATAGAGTGCAATTGGAGTCCGGTGTAGATCTATCAGAGTTTAATCCTTGAGGCAAAGTGCATAGATGTTTGATCTTGCCGCTGCTTTTGTTTTGTAGAGGGGATTCCAGTAATCCGCAAGGAGACCTGCATTGCTCCACCGTTTTACCATAAAAAAGAAATTTCTTTCAGTTTTGTATCATGTAAAGAGATCAAATCCCAGATAAGTGGTCCGCTTGTTAAAAAAGGATTATTGTTTCGTCGAGTGGTTCATGATAAGATTCTATCTAGCTTAATCCTAGACAGCCAAGTACGAATCAAAACATCTCGGAGTTTTCATATCCGGTCATTACCACTGAAGTAGGACGGATAATGCCTCGGGTTAAACACAGATTTTAAATCAGTCTTGTCTCACATAAAATAAAGAAAACATCCCGCAGTTTCGAAGCTAATTTCCATAAAACTGATGAATGGAATAATCATTATCTACATACATCTTTTAGTCGTCCGTCAGAATCCTGGAGAACCCGTTCAATGTCTCGTGACTGGTTAATGTTGTGAGATCGGCAATTTTTACTCTCATTTGTCGTTATAAATGTTTTGCCACACGAGCCTTTAATTTGACGTATAATGAATATACTGATGACTAACGGCAGACAAACGGACAAAAAGTTATTGCCAATCTGTGTGACGGTGCATGTAACCAAAACATACATGTTTGTTTAATAAATACTCGATTTACTTACGTGTGGTTCCACAAATATAGGTGTCGATCGATTTCGCGAAATGCTTTTATTTTGTTTTACTTTTATCAAACAAATTTTATCTACATTTTTAAAATACGATAAATATATAGTTGGGTCAGACAGTTATTATTTACTTAATGATATATAAAGAAACGAAGGACCGGGTCATGTATTTCTCCAGACTTTTTATCGGATCTCCAGAATCCGGGACCGGAATAACATTTTAAGCGTGTATGGGGTGCGCTAATGTGACAATGAGGGCAACGAATTCGGTTAGGTGTGTGACGGCTCACGCTCTGTTCACACATATTTTAAGTATTTATGATTATTTTTATTATCTATTTTCTGTTTGTTTCCTATACTGTATGGTGTTTTAACACCCATATCCATTGGTGATTTCTAGATTCGGATGATGTAAGTATTATATAGATGTTGGATAAAAATAGTCCCTCGATGACAGTTTAATATTTAAACTTCAGCTGCGCTTAGACCCAGTTGTGTTTTCATTTCACAATCGCTAATATCAGGTTATTTTTAGACACCGCCAACAAGTGTGTTCATGAATGGTTGAAAGCGAGTATGGTCACGTGACGATAAGCTGTATTATTAAACTGAAATTGGTGACTGAATGAAGTATATCGCGTGGGAGAGGCTAAAGAAATGAATATTAATCTCAGTTTGTATCTGTGTGAATGCGATCATTTATAGTATTTTCTGAAATCCAACATCTGTCTGTCTCTAGAGTTTTTTTCAGCCAAATAATAAATGTAAATTTTTTTCGTGATTCGGATGTATTTGTGCCAGCCTACGTGATTGATATGTGCTGTCGCCGCATTTTGTCAGTGTAAATGAACTAAATCCATTGCTAATTCTGTTCATTTTAATTATATGTGAGACGGATAGGTCAATCAAACCCTTTTTTATTTTCAATGATTCGGCGGTATTTTTGTGTTTGTAAATTATCTTATAAAAATCTGTCTCCCTGTTTCTTTGTGAATGAGCGAAATCCATTGATAAATATGTTAATTTCAATTACGCGAGAGCGCATGGTCATTTGTTTTTTTAGTTCTATATTTGCACTGATTTCTTTGATAGTTTCGGGTTTTTTTTTTTGTTTTTAAAATATGTCTGGAAAATGAGTCACGAAAATGCTTTTTTGTGAATGAATCAAGTTGATAACTATTCAAATACGAATGAGTTGATTATATATGCCTTTATTTGTTTTTATTCCTATCCGTTGAAAGTTGTTTTAATACATGATATACAGCATAGGCTCGCTCTCTTTTCCAGTGTTTGTTATGATTGAATGGAATTCATTGATCAACATATTAATTTTAATGGGCTACAATTGATTAGAATTCGTTATATTTGGTTTAGTTTTTTTAAGAGAGAGACAATTAGTATATTTTAAAATGTGTTTTGTTGTTTTTGTTTTTGTTTTTGTTATTGCGCGTCATATTCAGGTACTCACTCTGCTGAGTACAATGTCAGCCATATAAATCTAACGGCTTGGGTCCGACACTCACTGCAGTAAGAAACGGTTTTTATTTCTTAACATTCTATTTATTGAATGAGCTGTTGATATCTAATATTTGACTCTGTATATATTGGTTTATAACACGCGACGTTGGCTTTAATCGCCAATAAAACACGTGCGGAAGTCAAACGAGGCACGTATTTGGAAACAAAAACGACAACAAATAAAATACAAGTTACAAAGTTTAAATGACGAGCAAGCTGAGACAATTGTCATTAAACAGAGTACAAACATTAGATGTACATTTCACACGTTTCTGTCAATTTCTATCCACTAATAATTGCAATTGTCAATGCACCGTATTGATCCAAATACTACGATGATGTTTGTTGAGGTCGTTTAGCCATTTTAAATAGCTATAAAAAGGCATATAGACGTGAAAGTTACGTCAATAGGACAGGTTTACTTCCGTCAGTGAAATGTACATGTAACATAAATCCAGCGGCTATTGTCTGAAATACAACACGGCATAAGTTTCAGAGAAAAGAGACGTCGATAAGCTAGGATCGATTTCGCAATGAACAACCCACTTTACGTAACGTGTGAAAGCCCACTTTGCTTCAAGCTGCGAGAGAATAATGCGGAAGGGTGGTGGATAGGCGGGCAAAATTACGCCACATCACGAAACGGTTTTACAACAAAACACATCCCGAGGGTGTCTGAGCTTTTCCCCGGGGCTCAGGCACTCGGGGAGGAGCACTGTCAGGGGTAGAGTGGCCTCGGGGTGGAGAAGTTCTTCACTAGGGCGGGAAACTTCCCCCATTAACTTTCAATTCTTCCTCAAGATGGGGGAAATAATAGCGCCACAGCTAGTCCTAAGTATCCGTTTACCACCCTCGGAGTTCAAGGAGAACTGGGAAATGCAGGTTTAAACGCATTTTACAACTGTTCAGGGCTGTGTACCTTCATGAACTAGGCGGGCAGACAATAACAAATCGTTAACCTACATGAACTAGACGGATAGATAAAAAATAAAGGTAAAATGCTTGATTAGGGCTGTTTGTCTGATGTTTAAAGTTGATGAAATTTATTCACATCTAATTGTAAACCAACTTACTTTTTACGTTGAGAACTGAATCAGCCATAGTCTCTAAATTCGAATTAAAAAAATTATCTTCCATAATAACTAGGCTACTGATTATGTAACCAGAGTAATTCTCTCGGCTCTCCGCCATGATACATTCTATAGTGCTGTTCAAATCGTCTTTAAAAAAACCCAACTATCAATGTATTGTGAACGTCCACAGAAATTCTGGCGACCTTTCGGAGAAAAGTTCCGCATTAACGTTAGCAGCTAAAGTTAAAATACCCGTAGTGATGGCCACTTTCCTTTTGTACACTTTTATGTACAATTTTGTAAAAACATATTTTTATAATTTCTATTTAACTGTAACAGGGAATTTATTTAAAACGGTATCCCGATTTCGATGTGGGCATCATGAGCTTAATGTAGAAAGGGGTAGATACCCAGGTATACCAAGAAACGGAAGACCTTGTACAAAGTGTTAAATGGGAAAAGTTTCATTTTCTATTCTGTTGTCCCGAATATCGACATTTGCGCAATATGTATTTTAAGAAATAATTTGAATCCTGGTCATCGCTACACAAAATGAAATCTATTTTGAGTAGCAAAAGTAACCCTAGTCTCCCTTCAGTGAAAATAACAAATAGATAGGGGCTACACTAGGTGAGAGAAATATTTTACCAGATGCCAATATGTGATGTAAAATTTGTATTATATGTATTATATTGTTTGGATAGAAACCAAATTGACTTAATCCTGCAATAAACAATAAAAATCAATCAATTGAACAATCAATCCTTTCGATAAAAAAACCTTTTTTTGGTCTATGATAACGATAGCCAACAAACATATACAAGCACCGACATGTCGCCGAAAGTGAAGTTACAATGAAATTTTTCAAGGCGGAACAATAAATCGTTTCTCTTCACAGCCTGTTTAAACTAATTGCACAATTCCCAAATTCGCTGACTTCTTCGTAGCGCTATTAAAAGTTTGCTAATAAAAGGGCCTTAACAAATGATACAGCATTGGCCGCATAGCCGACTGTCAAAGTGAAATTGACAAGTACTGAGAGTGAAAAGTCATTCGCCTCGCGAAATCTACACAATTACCCGACACTTTCATATACATGACAGTAAAAAGAAACGGCGTGAAATTGACATGAATGCGACATGAAACGTGTTGCTTTGAAAACGCGCGAGAGCGAAAAACGTCACATCAAACGTGTTGTTACCCCTTTAGATAGCTGATTCCACTATAGAACTGGTCCTTTGTCAATCACAGTGTTAGAACCATCGGGGAAACCTAAACGCCAGAACAAGTAGGAATCCGTTTCAACAAGTATAAATTCTTTTCAGATACTAGAAGATTATATTGTGGTTGGTCGATTTGGGTGTTACGTCTGTTTCAATTGGTTTCTCTCACACGTTGGCTTGTCCGCCTAATGATCGAATTAAACAATACTCGATTACATTTAACCTATGGTACAAAAACTGATGTCCAGTATAATGTTGACATAATACTTTATAATTGACATTTAAGTACGAATAAAAGCAGGTGAACCCGACCATCACCTTAATAAGCGCATATATGTGGGTGTCTGTTTGATTTTATTGTCTGTTTGACTGGGCTGTTTGTGATACAAGTCAAATGGATGAGAGAAACAATTCTAAACACACAAATAAACTCATTTGATCTCAACATGTTGTCACTATATTTTGCCATCATTGGGAGTGTAGTTAAAAGGATACATGATATATTTTTATGTGTTTAAGATATATGCATATTTTTGTAGAGTAGGTAAAATTTGTTAACGTGCACGTATGTTTCATATCCTCACTTAAATACCCTAATCAATATGTTTGGGATTTTTTTGTTATCTTGAAGGTTGCAACAAATAAAAAAAAAACTAAAAATTATCGAAAACAAAATGAATTTTTTGTTAACTGAACTCGGTAATGTACTTTATCTCACATATTCTGTATTATATCTTGTTTTATATCTTGTATCTAATTGCATTGTAACTTCACCTTCGGCGACATGTCAGTGCTTGTATCTGTTTGTTAGCTATCGTTATCATAGACAAAAAAAAGTTTTATTTATAGAAAGGATTGATTGTTTGATTGATTTATTTTTATTGTTTATTGCAGGATTAAGCCAATTTTTCGTTGTTCGGATGGAGTTACACTTCTCATGTCATCGTATTGTATGTGAGCCATAATGATTAAATTGGAATATTTCAATGGCCCCCTTTTTCTAGGAACTGTGAATCTACGGCTTAAAAATACTTGAACTATTTCACTAAGCTGTGCTTGTACTCTCTGAGACGAAAGATTGGCGAGATGTGAGGTGATTCCCGGCTTATCTTAGACAATTGTCGCAGTGATTCACAGTGATTCACAGTGATTCACAGTGATTTAATACTGGGTACCAATACCAGTGATATGAGAATCTCTTTAACAACAAAGTCAAAACATGTGACTGGCAGATGACTGTATCATAATCATCGTTTTAAGTAAACCCCATCACCAGAATTCGTCTGTTGACAGTCAATCTATTATTTACATTCCGACTGTCTGTACACCTTTTTGTAATTTACAACCGTTTTGTTTTTCAGACACATCTTCTATCCGAAGCAGAATTCCCAGGTATTCCACTGACCGTAGAATCATTGCCCGTTTGTCGACTAACACACGCTATAAAGAAAGATCTACAGAAAAAAACACTCAAAGCTGATACTCGATTTCAAGATCAGATACAAGGGGAAGTCGTGATCAGTGTTAGACATAACCTGACGGTTCTATACACTGAGGTTTGGTATATAAGTCCAGCCAGAACTTGCTCAAATTATTTATATAACAGGTGATGTCAAAAGTAGTGTTATTTAATTTCCAGACAACATATAAAGTACAAAGACATGGCGACTGAGATGGATTTTTAACTTCTGGATATATTGGTCAGCGACGTTTCGATCTAGATACTAAGATCGTTTTCAAGCAGATCGAAACGTCGCTGACCAGTATATCCAGAAGTTAAAAATCCATCTCAGTCGCCATGTCTTTGTAATTTACCCAGCTTATAAATGCCACTCAAACAAGAAACATATAAAGTACCGGTAGTGAAAATTTTCGTGAATAATTTACTCGTATTTCACCAGTTTATTTTTACTGGGATATATAGCTATGGTAACGAAGCCCGTGTCAGTCAATACGGTCGGGGAATTGACCATCAATATTTTTTTCATAGTGATTTGTCTCGTAAAGGCACGTTTTGGCATCAAGCGCTATATTGTAATATAATACCTTGCTTAAACTTCTCCCTGTCCTTTGGGTGTGTTTGTTGCGTGATGTTTTAAGTGGTATTGGCCCGCAATCGACGTTACATTGGCCTGCAACTTTTTCGAGTTGCTTCCCTTGAAAACCCCATTAACGGTTAACATTGAAATGCAGTTTTTTTTTTCAACGAGGAATTTGCTTTATTCAACAGTAAAGAGTTAAAGGGAAATTAGGAAATTCGGTAAATTATAACAAATATTGTGCCACTTGACATTTTTATGTACCACAGTCAGTAGCTCACAATAGTTATATGGACCTATGCGTCCATAAACTGTCATAAGACCCTCACAGTATTCACTATCTAGTTCAGGACAGATCGCAAATGCATATAACTGAACTCAGTAATGTACTTTATCTCATACATTCTGTATTATATCTTGTTTTGTTAAAATCTCATAATGCTGATTTGTTGCTATATTTAGATTACCTTAGATTATACTTTCGTAAATCAAGCTACACTATACAGCGGACTTTACACCATTACACGACTGTATGGAAGAAGCGCTCAGTGTGGGTGATTCGGACACTTGTAACTTTGATCCCTCAACGGAAACATCCGTTGAACGACATGTCATCGCTAAATATCATCGACTTTACTTTTTCAGAATATTAGTATTGAAGGACATTTAAAAGTGGAGTCATTTCTGGATAACCACGTCTTGTTTTGTGATAGAACACAATGTTTTGATACATATGGCTGTATTGTCATCAGGTGTAAATTATGTACAATGGTTTTAAAATATAAGCCTGGCAACAACTACAACACGAAGAAGCGGTTAATGCCTGTGATTAATTACGTTTGCCTGTTTGTTCCCTTACTTGTTTAAGCAAGGGTGAACAGAGTGAAATGGAAAATCATCGTCATACCAGTGAAATACCATTGGGTACGAATCCCAAACAAATTTAAAACAACAAAGTGGGATTCCTACATAAGTTGTAGAATAGACCTGCTATACAAGGGGAATAATAGTCTGCCCAGCTATATAGACAGTTATCACATTAACCAACTGAAAGGTTCTCGCGATGAATTTCACCTGAAATGTACAGAGAGATAACCGCGCTTCATTAGTAATTCCTGCTCACGGACTCAATCTTTTATAGCGTTGCCGAAGACCAACAAGCTATACACCTGTAGCGGTCTCTTTGAAATCTGACAACACCTACAGAGAGCGTCATTCCATATCTGTGTCAGGCATTGTTTGCTAACTGAGTTTTATAGAAAAACATAAAATTAAATTTAAAGGGAATAAATTTATGTTCTTTATATAGCCTTGAACAGAACCTGACTAGAGTATTTTCTAAGTCTACCGACAGCATCCAGGAAAAAATATTATACCGTGTTAGAATAATATGATTTCTCAAGAATTACCCCAAATTGAATAAGGTTTTGGTCAACACAAGACTGTTAAAACCCACCCCGTGGTTTCTCCCTTACGGTCGTGTAATTGAAGATCAACAACGCGTTCGACCTGTTGTGGCTTCCAGCAGACTTTGTCCCCTGTCCTAACAATGTGGACCATCCAAACACCTCTAACCCAGGGGCGTATAATTTCACAGGACCCACCCAGGCGACCAATTCTCATCCCCACGGGATATTAAGTGCAATGGAATAAAAACATCTCTAAAAGAAATTAATTATCGTTTTCCCACGAGTGTTTTTTTTTTACTGCGTTTCGTTATTACTATAATTAGAGAGTGCATGGGGGAATTGTCTTTCTCCGTATGTGGTTGATCTGGCTAGGGAAACCCCTAGCTATAGATAATGTTTTTTTATATCAATGATTTAGAAGTTATTATCTGGTTTTCTAAAAATTGCATCTCAAGAACATTTCACGTGGGAAAATAAATACCATATGAGCATAGGTTCATTTGGATGGTTTCCAAGCCGAAAAAATAGTCATTTGAAACGAGACAATACAATTATTTTAGAAAAGTTAAAGTTTTATAAATCTAGGACTTTTTTAGGAGAATGAAATTAAATTACAAAATTTAATATTATTGCTTATGTGAAATGCATTAAACAGTAGCAAGATCAATGTGGAGTGGATACACGCGAGCCGATACTAGTTAACAGGGTCGTTATAGGTTTACGTTGACATGTTTGTACATCACTACACATATATCGACATTTCTTAAACATGGCAATATAGTGTCGAGGAATTATGTGACACATTGAAAGAAGACAGGGATGGGAATCTTAATAATCGATTACGGTAAATATTGAGCTATGACGTGGATGTATATTCTATATGTTACACACGAAATGAAGCGATTCAATTACATCACATACATATACATTAATACATTATATAAATTTGAGGAACATGTACCCTCTTTATAAGGCTATGTGATGTGAGAGTCTCGTGTTATAGCTTGCTCGTTCATTAACAATTCCCTCAAGAAAACGTTCATTTATTAACTTTATAATGATATTGATTATTGGAAGTGACCCCCTACTAAATAAAAATTAGAGATGACAACTAACACAACGACGTGTTCAATGGATATATATTTTTATTAATCAAAAAAGATAATTTGATTGCCTCCAGCTAGATTCGAATTCTGGTTTATACAAGGTCCGGGGACGAAATCTGGTTTCTACAAGGTCAGGGGTCGAAATCTGGTTTCTACAAGGTCCGGGGTCGAAATCTGGTTTATACAAGGTCCGGGGACGAAATCTGGTTTCTACAAGGTTAGGGGTCGAAATCTGGTTTCTACAAGGTCAGGGGTAGAAATCTGGTTTATACAAGGTCAGGGGTCGAAATCTGGTTTATACACGGTTCGGGGAACGAAATCTGGTTTCTACAAGGTCAGGGGTCGAATTCCAGTTTTTACAAGGCCAGGGGTCGAATTCTTATTTCTACAAGGCCAGGGGTCGAATTCTGGTGTTTACAAGGCCAGGGGCCGAATTCTGGTTTCTACAAGGTCAGGGGCCTAATTCTGGTTTCTACAAGGTCAGGGGTCAGAGCTCTCTATTTATACAAGGTCAGGATCAGAGCTCTCTATTTCTACATGCCCTAATTAACACTGGACTCATTCCGTCTATATTCTACGTTAAACGATTATCTTAAACGATGATGGCGCATGCCTTTGATCATTGGTCGCCAATACTCATGACATCATATAGGATGGTTCTTAACAAACATCAAGTGGTCTGATTAAAATCTCTTTCCTAAACATTGTAGGAAATTGGTCACTCTTACGGGCCATTGAGTCTGTGTTTACATCACTGAAGAAGGGCCACGTGGGTAGGAAGTTCTTTCAAGATGGTCTATTAGCATTTTATGCTTTGTATTTTTGATCAACATCCCTCGGTTGCGCAAGTTTCCTTAACCTAGACGCTCCGATTGCTTGGACTCCTAAAAAAGAGGCCGTGCTGCCCGCACAAACAAAACCCTTATTGCCATGATATTCACCACGTGGCTGCTTTCGACCTAATTACGTCACCCTTGCGTAATGAGAATGGTCAGTTACGTAATCACAGCCCGTTTACATACGTTAATAGAGCGTTGTTTGGTCGAAAAACACAAAAGCCAACACAGCCGCCGTTGTCCAGCGACTCAAAGACTGTATTTACCAGATTCAAAGCGTTACTTCGTAAAACTAAATTCCGATTTCACGCTTTGATTTAGAGAATTTAGAGAGATAATCATCAGAAAATAGCCGTCCGAATCACAGTCAATTTAAACACGGAAATCATTGCGTCATTATGCAATGATTGTACCTATATATTCGGCTAATGACTCCTGTATATAAATGTAGGGTTTAGGTGTGTGATAAGCTTAAATATATAAATCTACACATCTTTGAAAATTCCAGGAAATATCTAAATTTATTTCCGTTACAAATTGTGTTCTGCATAGCTTGTTGTCCAGTAGATGTTATGATGTATAACCGGTAGCTCGAGGCCATCGGGCTATACCACATTTAACCAGAATTAAGATGCTGTTTGGCGGATGAAAAGACTTTAAAATTTCTACTTCTAGGTTATTTCTCACTTTCCAATGTCCCTTATTTCCCCAAAGTTATACACACAGGTGTATACAGATACATCTCTGTATGTAAGACCTAGTTCCGACACAATAAGTTCTTTATTGTCTTTGTCGGGTATAAATACTTCTTGAACCGAGCAGGTACAGATATCATTAAACTACCTTCTGTCGTGTTTTACACAGGACTTACATAAGTCCCCTTAACATCCTTCAAATGACCAAAAAACAGGACACAATATGTACTGTAATATACCAAATGTGTTTTTGACTAATAATTGACATTTGCATAATATTTCATCTGAAATGTTTCTCAAAACTAACCGAAAGTTGTAATTTAGGAAAAATGTGGTCTGGCTGATAGTTTGCCTTTGGAAGCGAACAAAAATCTACATCCAGAAAATATCTTTCCTGGTGGTCTGGTGGAAATGTTGCCTAAAACTGACCATCAATGCAGCTTTATGAGCGGTTTTGTCTGGTTACTATTGGTCCAAAAGTCATAAAGAATTTGGCAGCTAAAAATACTCTGTCTGGTTGAACTAGTGCTTTAAAAAAAAGGAAAAGACGAGCAAGTGGCAAGTAAAAAATATTTGGTCTGGGTTATCATTTAACGTCAAAAGACTACCAGAAAGTCAACGTGCGGCGATGGGTGGCGTGGACCTCATGCCCTGTGTGCTGATCAAATGAGAGTGTACGTCCACGTGAGGGGTTGCGTGGTGTGGACCGCACGTTCAGTGTGCTGATCAAGTAAGAGTGTACGTCCACCTGAGGGGATGTGTGGCGTGGACCGCATGCCCTGTGTGCTGATCAAGTGAGAGTGTACGTCCACGTGAGGGGTTGTGTGGTATGGACCGCACGTTCAGTGTGCTGATCAAGTAAGAGTGTACGTCCAAGTGAGGAGGTGCTTGGTGTGGACCGCATGTTCAGTGTGCTGAACAAGTAAGAGTGTGCGTCGAATTGAGGAGGTGGTTGGTGTGGATTGTCCAGTGTGCTGATCAAGTGAGAGTGTACGTCCACCTGATGGGATAGGTGGTGTGGACCGCACGTACAGTGTGTGGATCAAGTGCGAGTGTACGTCCACGTGGGGGATGTGTGGTGTGGATCGCACGTACAGCGTGATGATCAAGTAAGAGTGTAGTCCACGTGAGGGGATGTGTGGTGTAGACCGCCAGTTCCAGTGTGCTGATCAAGTGAGAGTATACGTCCACGTGGGGGATGTGTGGTGTGGACAGCACGTCAATCGTGCTTATCAAATAAGAGTGTACGTCCACGTGAGGGGTAGGGTGGTGTGCTGATCAAGTACATATATATTCCAATTAGACGAAATTATATCAAATACGACATATCAACACCGTTTACGACAGTAAGCAATCTGTAACACATTTTTGTTCGATACAGAGGATTGATGAGGTGCCCGGTTGGCTTTTAACGCACTTTCTAGCGTTATTTGTCTTGTACACAGCCTGTCGGCCAACGTGTTATATTTAACGTCACGTGCCGTTTAACCTAGATTGTATATAAGATAAAGCCAAAAGTGAACCTTAAAGGGTTGACTCATTACATGATGCTAATTGAGACAGGTCTTCCTACACGGTTTCATTGATCACACTTTATCGTGTTTCAGATGCATTCGTTTGGTGAGATGACACCATTTATCTCTTTTAAATAATAATTGGGCAGAATAAATCTTAAAATTTCTATGGATGTTTCTATATTGTCAATTTGCTTGATATTGGGATACACCAATCATGTTTCAATACTGCTAGGCCCATAATTACCAACATCGACTTTCCAATAAGTTTAGTTTTGAATTTCAATCCTTAACATTAAATAGTTTTGTCAACTCTAAACATTTTGGAAATTGGAACAATACAGTTTAAGCCTTAATGCTTTTTTGGATTTAGTCCAAATCAGGTTTTTCTTCCCCTTAACTTAACTAATTCAAATGAGAAAGGATTAAATCTGTACTTTGATGTGTTTTCATCTGACACACTTAAGGTAATCTAGTATCCTTTAATTCTTTGGTAGATTAAACGTGGCTTTAGATATAAGCGTATATATACAAGTAAGGTCAGAAACCGATTCATTTGAAATCAGCTCGATAACAAAGGAAACAAATTGAAAAGTTACATAAAATAGATCGCTGTAAACGGGTCTGTGATCTGCCCTTGATACAAGGGATTAAATACATATGTCGTGCGCGCCAAAATGACGGCCTAGCGGGTCTTACGTCCATAGAACGGGGAGCGATGTGGTATTGTGATGGTCAGAATCAACCCCTTGCAGTATTTGCCGATTACAGCATCGCAGCTTTGGAAATGCGCCTTTGATTAGCTACGACTCCGGGCATGTTTATTTTGGGATTACGCCGATGAGCCGCTGGACCTTCAAGTCGGTAAATCCAAAATGTACACACTAACGGCGAATTACAACTCAAACGAAACCAGCGGGCATAAATTAAGAAAAACAACTCTTAGGTTTCTTTGTGCCGAAATGGAATCAACTTAAATTCTCCAGCGGAATTAGTCCGTATATAACAATCTCCTTGAAAAGGAACTGGTTCTTTCAATTTCACTTAGCTGCGCAATTTTGCGCGAGAGTATTTCGGCAAGGTTGGCATGCTTTCTTTTGAAGACAACGGCGACTGGTCACAGTTTGCATGAACTCAGTATCAGTATAGATGGTCTCTCCCCGGCGCTCTCTCCTGGTACAGCGTATTTTTAACGCGGCCATGAGATTGGGGAGGAAGACGTCCCGGATTCCAGAAATAATCGTCCATATTTCGCTGCAACATTCAATCGTAATAGTAAACTCCCAAATGACATCCTGTTTATACCACTGCATTACCTCTATTTCTTCCATGTAGCTTATAATGCTATCTGCGTGTATCAGCTAGATAATAGTGTCACTCCTCGTGATTTCACTTAGCTGCGCAATTTTGCGCGAGAGTATTTCGGCAAAGTTGGCATGCTTTCTTTTGAAGACAACGGCGACTGGTCACAGTTTGCATGGACTCTGTACCAATGGTATACCACATTGCTTCTTGTTCTTAATACAAATTTCAGCCCTTAGTGTGGGAGCTTCATGTTGCCCTGGTGCTCTCAGAGCTAAAGGGGAACAGGAAGCCGATCTGTTTGTGGCGTCAGCACTGCGTCCTGTTGTTGTCGTCTTGTAATTGCCCCGTCCTGTCTGTTTGTTGCCAGTGGTGACGAGGTTGGTTTCCTTCACCCATTGGGCTCGCACGTCGTCATATAAGTGAAATACCTTTTAGTACGACGTTGAACCCTAATCAAACAAACAAACAAACAATCCTCAAACACCAACAATCTAAATGAAATAACTTCGATTTTACCTTCAAACCAAGCTATTCTTGTTAATCAATAAAACACGGAATAACATTTAACTCGTATATATATACAGGATATCTACATCCCTGTGCCAGTGTGATTACTTTTAGAAATATACAGGATAACAATGTGCGTTTCCTAGAATTTGGAATTGAAATTCAGTTGTAAACATCAGGAGGGAATCCATGTTTAGTTCACTGGATTGGTAGCCCTTATAGCTACTTTGTGACACATCAGTATATGGACGGTCTCTCTCCGGCACTCTCTCCTGGCACATCGTATTTTTAACGCGGCCATGAGATTGGGGAGGAAGACGTCCCGGATTCCATAAATAACCGTCCATATTTCACTGCTACACTCAATCGTAATAGTAAAGTCCCAAATGACATCCTGTTTATACCAATGCACTACGTCTTGTTCTTCCATCTAACTTATAATGCTATCTCCATGTATCAGCTAGATAATATTGTCACTCCTCATGATGGTTTGATCAATACACCGAAACATTGAGTCAAAATGAATTCATTATCTTTCTTAGGAGTTGTTACTATACTTTACTATGTTAAACTCCTCAGTGGAAGTCATAATAATATTGTCTGTTCATTAGATAGGTTCTTAGCGTCACACATAGGTTTATGGTTATATACTTTTTAGGAATACTTTGGGGGACATATGTTGAAAATCAGGGTGGAAACCTTAAACAAAAACACCGATAAATTTATTTCAGATCTCTGAAATACCAGTTTGTAATTGTATTAATTCCTAACCTATACCGAATAGCTTGTGTGTAACTTATGTATTATTACTTCATAAACCATACAAATGGTTATTACATTCGCTCGAAATTGCTGGAGGTTGTCCAAAACAACTCGAAATTAAGATCTATTTAGAATCTTGTGTCTTGGAGGTTAACTAGAACATGATATTATTCATCGAATAATCACCATCTCTGTGGTAGCGTGATTCCTCTGCAGGAATATATCTGTGGTTATTTGACCACTAGATTTGCCTGATTGTTAGTTTCAGTGCTTAACGGTTTGTGCCATACCTGGTCCATATCAAGCATATAACGGCATTTCACAGAGCGTTCATTGAATTTTGATGCCTATGCTGGAATCTTCAGATCAAGGTAGTGTATAAATCCAATATTAATTGTACACTGTACCATTGTGTACAATATACAAATTGACAGAAATTTGAAAGTGTATTTTGTCATGCAAATGGTTATTTATTCTATGCCTGAGGGAATGGGATCAAACCATTGTTTGTCAATTATATATAGGTATAAGCCTCTTACATTCCTATGGTACATAAATCTAATCTTACTTAATCTATAGGATAGGATTTTCGGACAACACTTTCTTAGTGGGATTTTTTTTGCAGGTTGAAAGCCGCCCGGGAATCGAACCCACGACCATCAGTTAGGCACTGAATCGCCAGCAGTAAATGCCGGCCATCTAGACCACTGAGCCATCCTACTATATGATAGTAAGTTATAAGCAAATCATCCAGCAATCACCGTTTTGTCTCCTGTCTTATCTGACCGGATCGTTGGGCACCCTGTTGACCTGGTTCCGTCTGAATTAAGGTTTTGATTTAGCGTTTGCTCAATATGTCATTTGAAGGCAGCGGTTTTCTCAAAGCTAAACTAAATGACCACTGTGACACCACGAAACACTACTAAGCGGTTTGATGCATGGGATAATTTATGTTCCCCTAATGCTCGAGTAAAAACAGAAGGACTACTCGAGGAATACATATTGTACATAGAGGGAGGTTGTTGTGTCACAAACGTGTTTGGAAATTAGAGACATGCTGGAGTGGATATTTAGCATATTATAGATTGGATATGCTAGACCAGATTGAACCTGGGATGAGTATAGTATTCCCATCCCAGATTGAAGTACTTAAGTAGATATACAATATGTCATTGGGGGAACTGGGGCTCGTTTCGCAAAGCGATCTTAGCTTACGTTGGACGACGTATCTGTCTCAGTAACACTATGTTTTTAGTACTGGTCGTCATGGTAATTACATTTTAAGTATATAGCTTAAATTGCTTTGTGAAACGGGCCCTGGATTGGATACTTGCGACGCTAATATACGTACTTTTCTCGGTGTTTGAACGTACAATAGCGGGTATTTGCGAATACATAGAGCATCTGTAGTGGATATACTACAGACTCCAAGGGTGGGTCAGTACTGATTTCCTTTCAGTCATATCCGAGAAAAGAAACAATGTCATTTTGTTCATAATACGGTCAGCTAAAAAAAAATTAAAAAAAAAAAAGCGATTTGTACGTGTTTAAGTCAAATACAAACTCTTATATATCGGAAATATAATGTGATATCAAGCATTTTGAAATCACATTTCCTCTATCTGCTGTAACGTTTTCAGTTCGGATTTTTATCTATTTCCTCAAAAGATCTTTCACACGATAAAAGGTCCAAACATACACCGCTTTTACCCGTCTTCTCGTTTATTGAGCTTATTTGATTAATTGAAGCGGACTCGATGGGTTTATGAGAAACGTTTGACCGGACACATCCGTATCGTGATGATTCCCTGCAATCTAGCTGAATATACACATGCTCATAAAGATATTTAGTTTTATTGAGCGCTCAGATCGAGTTGGCTATGGTTTATATAGATAATATATACCTTGTGCCCTCGTGTTCTATGTTCAGCGGTCAGCTCAGTGTCTACACCAGTCCACTGTCCAGCCTATCTCAAGACCACCCGCACGTGGAGGCAATCATCCAGTATTCACGTCACATGGTTCTGTTATAGCTTACCTTCGAGATCTTTGCTTAAGAGAATCGAGATAACAATTCCAGAAAATCTAGACTTACGCACAATGATCACGGAGATAGAAAAAAAGAGTCTATTTTAAAAGTGTCAAAATTAAGAATCAGTCCTAACAAGATGACAACAATAGTTATCATAGGTGGGATTGGGTGAATTCTGGCCCTATAGTCGAATGTTTTATTTTGAGTACAGGATAACATGGTTCTAATGTTAGGGGCTTTTAAACTGTCATATTTCATATCTCATATCCAGGTGTTCTCTGTTACAGATAATGCTAACTTTCAAGGAAAAAAAATTAAATATAGCCTAAGCTTAATTTTGCTCGATAGATACAGTTATTTTTTAAACTGATACATCTGTTTCTGTTTTCTTCTTTATTTTTCAAAAAATTATAAGTATTGTTATTTTGGTATATGTGTCGAACTGATTATTTCACTATATTTTGACCAATATTCATGTACTTCCAATAGGTAGGGAGAAACACAGATTATCAAATTTGTGAATGTTACGGGTAGTTTATATTACGTAAGATTCAGTCTCAACCAATGTTGAATAAAAAATAAAATATATTTTAATCTCAGTAGCGTAGCAAATTTAATAACATATCGGACATATACTAGGTAATAAGCCGTCTGACACAAACCTCTATTGTTAAGGGCAAATCAATTTCGGTATGTTTGATGTCGGATTTAACACGACACTTTATAGGTGTAAATCCGTTATAAACACTTAAGGATTCCACATTGGTAACAGAGACTCGCTTAATCGCCCGTTAAGCTGTGATAATTGGATAGGTGTGAGCATCAAAGGGGCCGCCCGACAGGTAAGCAGTTTACAATTTACCCAGGTATATTATTAGCTACCCTAGGGAGAGAGGGTGGTGGGGCATGCGGGTTTTAATAAACACCTTCATGGTGATATCTTAATAGACCTATTCCTCATACATTCTATATTATCTGGTATGAAACAAAGAAACAGTTCAGTTTTCCACATTTCTCTTATTTCAGCTTAAATTTTATTTCCTGACTTCCACAATGAACGGTACATTTCACGATTGGCGATAGGAAGTAAATTATTTTGAAAACAATTCTACTGAATCAAATATGTTTGGTTGGCTAATTTGTTTTTTTCTGTGTATATATATATACAGGTACCTGTCGATATCAATAATATAAACCTAGGATGTGACACTTGGCACTTTGTGACAGAACTGTATTAATGCGTACTGTAGACGTCGATTCGTCAATTCACAGGAAGACAGAGTACAGGAATCCACCCTTTGCCTCGCTTGTAATAAACAAAGACAACACACGACAAGTACAATTCGCAATACAAATACTACGTAAATAGACCGATTCTGTGTTGCCCCTTAGGTCTGAGAGCACTAGGGCAACACGAACAGGAATATTGGGCCAACAACTGGATCGAAATGTGACCCGTATATGCTTTTCTGTATGCTGCAAACAAATACAACTAAACACAATTGCATTTATCGGTTGTATCCAAATACACGATATTCAGCACCATATACTGAAAATAATTGAGTTAGGTGCACGATTGTTTTTTCACGCATTTTCTCGCGTTATCTGTCATGTACATGCAGTCAGCTAACTTGTTATCGTTAATTTCACGTGATGTTTTATGTAGAATAAATGATTATAAAGCCACTAGTGCACCTTAATGGAAAAAATTAACTCATGTGTCGCCAAAGACAGCGATAATGGTGAAGTCAGGTTGAATAGAGTCACGTTTGCATAGGTCATGTCTGTTCGTCGATCCAATGTTCTTTCTGTACGGATATGAATAGTGTGTAAATCAAATGGAAGTGATGGGAGTCAAAACACAAGCACACAGGCTGCATCACGTCATTCGTAAATTGTCATAAAAAATAAACATTCAAATAAAAAATAATGTAAAAACAAAATGTCCTATATACCGAACCGCGAAAGCCATACACTAAAAGCGACAGTAAACAACAATTTCAAAAACAACAAAACGTCATTCGTGTTTGTTTGTTCGTTGGTAGGTACTTACAGTTATTTCACTCATATGGGGCCGTATTAGCCCAGTATATGAACTGAGGACAAACCGACGGGCTTCATGACGCCCCTCAGCCCTGAGAGCCCCATGGCAACATGGAACTCCCTCCAAACCCTACGAGTGTGGCCATTGTTCAATCAAGGGTTTTGGTCGTATATAGAACGGATTCGAACTTCATCATGCCATGGGTGAGTAGATGGGCTCTGTATTTGACCCTTTTAACTAATTTAGATAGTTGATAAAAGTTTGATAAATAAAACGCGATTAGGAAATCTTAATAAAATATGGTACTTAATTTATCAAAATAAACCTGTCTATCATATGGCACATGCATTAGGGGTGTACTTTGAACTATACCGCCGTCCAGTTAAGTCTGTAAAGATGTGAGTGTTTATGTGAAAGGCTGACTCTCCAGAAACATGTGTAACTCAAATGACTCATATCACAAATGTTCTAACCCGAACACTTCATATTTAGCTTTATTGTATGAAGATACTTCAAAATATAGTTATATACCTTACCCTTCCGAGGACACCGTTAAGGGCCAAGCCATTTTATCCACTCATGTTGAAAAGTAATACGAGCTGAAAGGTGGATCTAAATTGAACTGGACGATGTACTTGACATATTGCCTTATACACGGGCCGCAATACTTCTAATGGCAATATGGTTTACTGAAAACGAGATCGTTAAAAGAAATTTTTAATATTCAATTTTAAATAGGCTCTATATACCGCAAAACAAGGAGCCAGTTTTAATATAAACTTTAAACAATGTTGTTTTTTTTTTTATAGTTTACAGCTTAGATGACTTGAATACGTCTAGAGATTCGATAAATTCGGAGAATTCCTTTTCCAAACATAAGACTGATTGTGTGTAGAAAATTATTCGAACGGATTAGTGGAACAAAGTAGAATCTTATTAAAACTGTTCACGTTCAGCGAGCTTCACAAGTATAGTAATACTGTATACAGTTAGTCAACTCAACGATGTTACAAATTATTGGGAATTACAAATCAACGAAATATAAAATCTTTTTTTATTTTATTTTTGTTGCTTTAAAATGAGTGCATAATATAGTACGTTTACCGTACAGTATATATAACTGAATTAAAAATATCTTTCTCTTAAAACATCTCGCGAAGCTTACATCACGTGAAGCAGTTCAGGGCAATATTTGATCTTTAATATGTTGAAACCACAGAACCAAAATCAAGGAAAGAAATTTGGACTTGCATCGAGTGTCAAGGTAGATTAAGACGTCGTCTCTGCTTGGTGGGTACTCCTACTGGGCGGATCGGGTGTTCCCCACAGTGGTGTGCATCATGTGGGGTGGGCGAGGAGTGAGTAAGTTGATATTCGGATTTCCACGGAGGACGCCCACTACCCGGAAGTCTACCATGGACGCCCAATACCTTGTTCTTTATTCTTAACTGCATGAGACGAGTTTTGAGAACTACTTGACACTAGCATAGAGCTTGGAGTAATATGCCGTAAAAGAGGCTTCGTTTAATTTTCATAATTTTCAGAAGTGTTGGTTGACAATTTTTTTTATATAATTCAATTCAATTTGCTTGTATGCGGATTTCGACAAAACACATAATATTCTTAGGAATTAATAACAAAAAGTTATATATGGAGTATCAGAGTCATATATATATTTTTTATTTATTTTCACAGATTTATATACAACCTATTAAAGATATTAATTGATGCAAATTATGAATTGTCCACACTATGTCCAAGTTAAAGCAGTATGGTGTTTTATGGATAGGCTGTTGAAGTTTTTTTGTAGATAGAATGTTTAGGCATGACGAAATTTCCCTGGCATTGTTTATGTCTCTTAAATATTTTATTTTCCTCAGTTGTTTTTTAATTTGTCGACCTTCAGATATATGAGTGAGTCATACGATGTGGGCCTGGCAATCGTGGGTTAGATTTTTACGAGGTTTCTTCTCGGTTTTTCACCGTATTTAAGCAAGGAATCCGTCGCCATAAACGAGAAAAAAAAAACAAGCATAAGTATTACGTTAATCCCTAATCAAACAAACAAACACGTAATTTTTTTAATGTAGTCTTCATGTCCGTCAATCACATAATTTTCATAATTGTTTTCTGGTTTAAGTGGTAAAATTAGCAATGTGAAATTTGCATTTTAGTTGGAATTAACGTAACAAGCTACCTCATTGTCTTTATTCTGTACTATGGACACGCTTTCCTAAAACTTAAGACTTCTGTATGGATAAGAACTTATGTGTTGTTATGAGAGGAAAGCATCCGTGTAGTTGTTTATAATTGTATGAGCTTAAACCCATGCAGTCTTAATAGTCGAACAGGTTTTAACACAAATAGTCGTGTACAGATCTATTCATATCGAGCGTATATCTCTGGTTCAAGGGAGATAATCGTGTTTATTGACGATTCTGATCGATATTGGCCCGGAGATAGCGTTTTTCTGTAATTATAAATAATCCAAAGACACTGAGTTCGTTAAGTTACAATCATTTGTTAAAAATGAATAAAATGAATGCAGTTAAACATTCGAAAACACACCATTTCAATTTCAGTTTAATAAATTAAATATAAATTCATCGTAGATATTCTGAAAACATTCCCATTTAAACATTACTTCAAAAATAAATCATGTATGAGTTGTTATCTGGTATATCATAAAAAATTCCAGTGAAATAAGGGAACATCTGTGCATTTACCGCAACTTAATTTAGCCATTTTATTTTCCTGTAAAATATTTTAATGTTTGATAAAAATAAATTGTTATTAAAAATGAGAGCTAAACTTATAGAAGACGTAGATAAACAAGGGTTTCCACATATGTTAAAATTTATAACAAAATGCAAGAAATTAATTTGATACCTAATTTTAATTTTATATTTTTTCTTCAAATATACCAAGATAAATATATATGAATGAACGTGTGATAGTGTTTATAAACCAGGGGATGGCTAAGATAAGACACAGTAACAACGAACAAAGTTTTAACTACAAACAATTACGATAAGATACCATAAGGGTCAGTAATAGTGATTATTAAAACCAACAAACAGTAGATGTAAAGGCTAAACATTTAAATTATGTGTTTTATATCACACGGTTATGAAAACATTTAAAATCATAAAACGCAGGATATTGTGTTGTTTTTATTCTGGTTCTTTGATTGCTGTTGATACATCACAGAAAAATGCATTAAGGTATTTCAACTGTTTTTTGTCTAATCACACTGCAGGTAGCTTAAGCACTTAGGAGATATCAGATGCGCTTTAGCTGTCCGCCCATATCCTACTCACGAATAAAAACATATTTTCGATGGGAGGGACATTATGGGATTTGCAGAATCTTCACTCTTTGTTGATGTTACAAACAAGATTCAAAATCTTTAGGCGCAGCAATATATTTAAGCCACCCATCGAGCGCCTCTCTTACACCTGATAAGCTAGGTTTAAAGTGGTTAGGGAAGGTGGCAAGGAGGTTGTCACTGGGGGGTACACGCTAGTCAGACTAGTGCTCCGTGTTAACTCCCGCAAACTGTGCTACCTTAAACGTCACAGGCGTCTGACACTCTTTTTACGGTTGTTTTCAAATGACACGTGAGTAATGTGCAGGAAAATACAATTATTCGACTAAAATATTTTGAAAAATATATTGAAATGTACAAACTCATGACAAGTGATTTTGAAATTGTATTTAACACTATGAATGATTTTCGAACTATGTGTAATGCAGGAAAATAAAATTTAAAAAGTTAAACTAATTTTGGATAAGATTATTTTGCATTTGCAGTGTTTCTTGAGGTCATCTTATTGTCCTGTACAATATAATATTACGCAAGACAAACCTTTCCCAATCCGCACAACAGTATGCGGGTTACCAACATGTACTGCTACTAATATCTCTAAGTACCTACGAGACAAGTTAGGATTGTGTCGACTGTATTCTATAATATCCTGGCAAAATATGACCGTGACTGAAAATAAAATTACTTGCATAACAAATGTGTATAGAAATTCTTCTAGCAGTCTTTCTACATAACTTAGGGCTTTGTTTCTGAGTAGACTCACTGATCTGTATACTGTTTGGTAGTCTCGTTACACGCGCATGGTTGTATCAGTCGTTGTTAACAATTCCGTTAATAATCTCCAACGAAATGAGAGAAAACGAAATTAACATCTATGCAAACATAGAAAAACATGTCATCATGCAATAGAGGTTGAAGTTCCACTGCTGTCAAAATGAGCATGTGCTAAGCCTATTTACCCTTTCCGATTTATCGAGATTTACCATATTAATGTACAGTAATCTTATATTTAGAGCCGTTATTGAAATAATAACGACAAATAACTTATACATTTTGGCAATCAAGCTTTCGGAAAATTCTTATTCCATTTTCAA
>JARFOD010085146.1:2926-18811 GCA_031763545.1 Mopalia muscosa | reverse complement strand
TTGTGCAAGTGCGCCCTGGCTCTTACAATCAATAATAGTTATTATTTAAGTTAAAACTACCCTTACCGATCAGCGGATATTTATTGTAAAAATCCATTTGTTTTAACCCGCTGACAAAAGGTGATGTTTGTGCCGAGGATGATCACAACAGTGTTACTGCGTATGAAATCAATTACCTCATGTCAGTTGGGGTATTTCAGACTCAGTTGTTTCAGTCGTGTCTTAGATTGAGGCTGTTTAAGTGGCTGTATGAGAAACAACTTTGTTAGGAACCAATCATAGTCGGCATAAAGATTTAGTCTACAAACGGCTAATAGAGGATTTTGATTGGATGGTTAAATATAAGCCCTCTAGTGGCAATCCTCCAAAAGCGTACTTTCTTTTGCCAGAGGCTATGAAAACGGGATTTTTAAATAGCTGCTGATCTTGTGAAAGTATAGTATACAGTTTATTATAACTTAGGCATTTATTGCCTTTCGTTCACTGTAGGCACATTAAAACACGCCATTTAGGCGCCAACATACAGTGGCAATGACTAACTGTTACATGCGCTTCATCCTACATTGGCTGTGTCTTTTTATAATGGCAAAGCGTCGACAAAATAAACCCCATTGAAAGTGTCCCTGATGCTCGCCTATCTTTGACAGGACCTGGTCGATAAAACGGACATGTCTGCCATTGTTGGAGAAGTGAAAGAAGAAATTGCAGAAATCTTTCTGTCAACTTTTTGAATACTATAAAAGCGAAAAGTTGGAAGGAAGAATAAATTTATTTCGAATGCAATGATGGCGAAAAATGCATACGAAATTTTGTGATCACGGCACGCATCCTGTAATGCCAAAATCCACACAGCGGAATAGCGTTTGTTCGTAGATATCTAACATGGTTACTCAAACAATTAATGTCATAAAATTGTCCAATAATTAACAGCCAACACCCGTATGTTTGTTTGTTTGATTGGGTTTAACGTCATACCCAAGGGTATTTCACTTAAATGACAACGGATTGTCCACTTCACACTGCAACTAGCCTTAATATGGTGGAAAACCGGGAGGAAACCTTGTAAAAACCACCCCGCGATTGCCGGAGTCACATTATATGACTCGCTCATATACCTGCGGACTCGAACCCGTGAACAGTAAATCGAAGCAGACTCAGTTTAGGAAGCCCACACGCTACCGCTTAACCACGGCCGCGGGCCTCCAATACCCACATGAATTGTCATATTTTATTTTATACGGTTTTATTGTTACGTACCCCTGTTTCCGCCATATTTGATCCGATTAAGCCTTTCAACTGTTGTAGAAAATCGTAGTTGACTTGCAGCAATTCGTCAATGTTAAGGAATATTTGAGCAAGTTGGTCAGGAGACAGTAATCCCGAAGATTTTATCGGCAGGTAAAATTCCTGAAAAATAAATTATGTCCCTAGTTTTATGTTCAAACTGTTTAAAATTTAATTAAAAAAAAAAGAATATTCACTAAATCATTTTCTTCGAAATTGACTCATTACAGGACATTACAGGACAAAACGAACTTAAAAAACCCATAGATAAAAAAAAGGAAGGAATCAGCAAAAGAAACAAAAACAGGAATGTTAAGACATGTATGAAGAAGGGTCACCTCTTTCAATATTTTTAGATCTCTCCGGTAGGTGGCTTCCGTTTCAACGATTTCTTGCAGCGTTCTAAGTCTTTCGGTTTTCTTTTTCTCACATCGTCGGCAACTCAATGACTGATTGTTTGTTGTTGTTGTTGTAGCGGCATTGGTTACGTCAATTGCCTTCCCACATTCTTGGCACATAAAACTTGTCTGTAACAAACACAAACTTAGAATGTTAGTTGGTCAGATCTATACCGAAACAATTTTACACAAGAAAGTTGTAATATACAAACAAATACATTTTATGAAACACGAGAGGTTCCATGTGTGGCTTTTTGGTCAGCTGTTGTACTAGCACTGGTATTTATAGTATACATGGTAGTCTATATAACCACACAACCAGATACATGTAGAAAAGTCCAGATAATCAAATGACAACACAGAAAAGCGCTGATAACATATAGTCACAAAGAAAAACCCAAATAATTACAAAGAAAAGCGAAGATGTTTGCGGGAAGTGTCCGGGATACATGTCAAAAGAACAGATTTTCTTGACAACGTCCGTCATGTCTTCATATATGAGCTTTTTTCTGTTTCATGACGTTACATTGATATGGCTGTTATAATCTAACTGTGTACCTGTGATTCACAAGACGGTGCCATATATTCTGATCGTCCTGCATCCGAAGTCCTCGGACCAGTACAAATAGATGTCCCAGGAACTGAAACTTCTTTCCCATTCGCAGGGAAAACCTGTCCAAAAGTTGATATGTAATGGTTAAAAATGTTCGATTTCTCTGTAAATTGTACAAGAACATTATCTTTTGATATCAATAAAATGTTTGAGTTGAGATCGGAACAAATTTACTTGAGTTACAACTAAAGTGACTGTACCGATCTCTTTCTAAGGGTAGTGTGTTAATATTGACATATACTGCCTTTATTACCATTGGATTGATTGATTGGTGTTTACATCGTTCTTAAGGGTATTTCACTTATATGACGGCGTGGTATTCCGACAATAAATGACACTATAGCACAACTAAAATCTGAAGCTTTTCTATAATCTTGGAAAGCTAATTTTCCTGCAGTGCTAAGTAAAGACAGCATTGTCACTCTTCTAAGAAACTGGCCTTAGCCAGACGGCTCTTTGTATTGAAGGAACACGCATCATATTATATGGATGCGTTGTTGGAGTACATCACCGTCATACAAATGTATTATCCTTAAAGTGAAAGACCGCTAATTTTCTATCTAAACTTATTTTTTTAATGGCATATTATCAAAGACAAACATCTGTATTGCACTGTCACTAGAGTAAGTATAGCTGTTAATTAGTTAATTTAATAGGTGGGACTAACGCCATTTTTCGAAAACACCGTTGGTCACCAGTGTATCCGTTTGCTTATGGATGCATTGAAAGGCGTCTGTAACAACGAGGAGTACACACAAGCTTGGTCATCCTAGCGTAATGTTAATCTGTGGTATACAGTTCAAAATAGCTCTTTGAGTAACAAAAACGTTAGCATGTTTCAGCTGACATGCGGCTTTAAAAAATCCGGGTTTTTGTACGAGGTTGACATGTACAAGCGCCGCTTTTTAAATTAACTAATTCACGGCGATGTTAATTCGATTGCGAGTGCAATACAGATAGTTGTCTTTGAAAATATGCAATAAAACAATAAGTTTAGGTGGAAAATCAGTTGCCTTTCCCTTTAAGTACGGTGTTAGACACCAATCATTTATTCGTTCATTAGATATAATGCACTACCTTTTCATGGCTGGTACTGGATTCCGGTGACTTGACTCGATCAATGACACCGCTGTCTTCGCTGCATGTGCTGAGATTACTACGCCGATGTCCTCTTCGATTTACCCCAGCATCACATTCATCTCCAGCCTAAACGAGAGGCGTTCATTACTGAATTATTCTATTAACACAGCAGAAATTGGCGACTTAATCAGCAACACACACAGCCCATTTTCCCAACTGTCATCCAGGTGGTCATTGGTAACTATTATGTAGTTACTAGTTTCTCACTATCATTCAGCCACTCATTTCTAACTATCACCGAGGTAGTCATTGGTAACTAATATTTAGTAACTAGTTTCAGCCACTTATTCCTAATAATACTCATTAGTAACTATTATTTGGTTACTACTCTCTCAATATCATTCAGCCACTCAATTCTAACTTACCTCAATTCTAACATACCGAGGTTCTCTTTTCTATCTTTCATCCAGGTACTGCTTTTGTCATTACTACCCATCCCACAATCTCACTACATCTTGATATATGAATATGATATATATGATATATGAATCTTGAACTATTATCAGCTATTTATTTATAGATCCACTCATACACTTACTGATTTCTAACTATCACCGAGGTGCTCCTTTCTAACCTTCATCCAGGTATTCATTTTAATTATTATCCCTGCCCTCAATCTAACTATATCCATATACGACTTTTTAACTATCATAACGCACTCCTTTCTAGATCTACTTATCGACTTACTGATTTCTAATTTTCATTCAAGTACTCATTGGTTACTGCTTTTCAGATACTTCTAGCTGTCAGCCAGGTATATATTCTCACTATCATCTAAGTACTATGATCTTTGATGAGTACTAGTTTGATTCTGTCATCTAGGTACTCACTTTTAACTATCACCCAGGTACGCTTTTTATCTGCCACACAGGTACTACTATCTAACTCCTATCAATGTACCGGTACTCATTTGTAAGTTTCATCCAGGTATTGTCGTCTAACTCTCACACAGGCTCTCAATTCTAACCAACCATCACGTACTCATTCTAATCTGTCATCCAGGTAAGCTTTCTTCCTGTCAAACAGGTACCTTTCTAACTAACGTCATGGTAGTCATGTCTAACAATCATACAGGTAGCTACATCTATCTATCATTCCGTAGTATCCAGGTACCCAAGACTTACTATCATCCAGGTATTCAAGTCTAACTATCATCCAGGTATTTAAGTTTATCAGCCAGGTATTCAAGTCTAACTATCATCCAGGTATTCAAGTTTATCATCCAGGTATTTAAGTCTATAATCCAGGTATTCAAGTCTAATTACCATGCAGATTCTCAAGTGTAACTATCATCCAAGTGCTTGTATCCTACTAGCATCCACGTATTCATTTCTGACTGTGAGTCAGGTACTGTAGCTAACCATCATTGCGGTTATCAATTGTAACTCTCATCCAAATACTCATTTCTGACTATCATCCGGGTACTCAGATATAATTGTCACCATGGTACCATACGGGTAATCATTTATATAGTAATTTCTAAATATCACCCATGTAGCCTTTCGTAACTGCCATCCAGGTACTAATTTCAAACTGTTATTCAGGTCTTACCTTGAAATTCTTCATAGTTAAGATATAAGAAAAGTATACTTAACATAAATACAATGATTTAAGTCATTCTTTTTAAAATGTTTTATCACAGATCTATCTGATCAATTACCTAATTAAAAGTTACTTTAAAGGAAGCTATAGGACATACCTCGTCTGTGAGCTCGTTTAAACTCTTCATGCTAAAGCCGGAGCTAACAGTGTTGATGGAATTACAGCTGAGTCCGTGGAAAAGAGAACCTGTTAAAAACATGTAATAGGTCATGTGATCTGCGATAATTCATGTGATTCGATTACTTCCGGGTACAGTAAATTGTTTTATCTAGTTTTAGCATTCACCGGAAGTTAAAATGCTACAATTGAACCGCCCTGTCCAATGAATTGACGCAAAAGCAAAACAAAATTCCCTTTCGAAAGTTTCAGAGATGCATTCGTATATCAAGTAGAAGCGAACGAGACTTTGCAATAAATGTATGCTTATGGTAGAGGAAAATTTCAAATAGGAACATTTTTTCTGTTTTTAAATGTACCAATGTATAAGAATGAGTAAAAACTAAAAGTACATTGCATTTCACTGTTTCAAGGCATTAAAAGTATATTTGATGTGAAAATTTTGGAAATTTACAATTATTTACATTTTGTCTCCACTAATAATGGTGAAGGGAATATTGCTTTAATCTTTGAAGTGTTGTAATAAATTTACTGTACTTTGTGAAACTCATCAGTGGGAATTATGCTATATGGATAGCAGTGATAACCATGCACTTGAGGCCAGTACAAGAAAGGATACTTGGGCAAATTCAAAGAGGAATCAGTGGGAATAATATTACTAGTAATCAGTCACCTTCTTTAAGTAATTGTTGTCGGTGCCGCATCCTCTCTGATCGTGAAAACGGATCACTGTTATGGGGCCTTTCCTTACGTTCTTTTCTCTTTCTACCCGTACTGGTGATCAAGTCGGAAACATCAGATGTTGATCGCAAAACAATGTTCGACTGCAAAGAAAATACTGCTCTAAGTGACATTTAGAAACTGGGATAATAAAGCAAGCAAATCTTTATGGATTTTAAACTTTTGGATTTAGCTTGAAAGCGTATCCGCACTTCGTGTCGATACATCCAGAATTTGAAAATCCATAAAGTCTTACTTCTAATAAAAAATAGTGCAATAAATCAGAGGTAGAACTCTTCAAATGCAAAGGTAACGGAACTGATTAACGACTCAGATTAATTTAGAAAAAAAGAATGATCAATTTTGTCCCAATGGGAGTCTCGTAATATCAAAAATGGGCCTTTGCAGGCGGTCCTCTGACGTCGTAAAGGTCGAGATTCATGGATTTCTCAGTAACGTCACAATGCAAAAATGTGTGTGACGTCATGTAAAAGCTCCACTATCACGAATGTTCCGATATCAGAGGACCGCTTAGCGAGGATAAAATGACCTCCCTTGCCAGCTTCCAAAAACTCCAATTACAACATTTCACATCACATACCTCTTTTTGGGAACCAGAAAATCAAGCCAGAACCAGAATAATTTTTTTAAATGATATCGATTTAGAATATTGCCTCATTCAAACCAAAGAAGTAAATTCCATTTCATAACATTTTTGACCATTGATAACAAATACTCCTTAAGGCGCATTCTCACGGTGTTATTTGTAGTAACGATTTCAGGGGATTTCCGACAAATCGCACCGCGAGAATGCGCCTTAAAGGTCTTATTGGACCGCTGTTTCAATTTTGATAAAACCAATTCCTTAATCGATATTTGGAATAAAGATCTTTAACATATATGTATAAATTTTTGATAACTTTGAATCCCCAATGATAGTATATGAATTTGGTGAACATTCAATAAATATTGATTAAAATATAACACATTGAATTCGAATGGAGGGAAACAAATAGTGCCTATGGAGTGATTTTTGGCTCCTATTGTAGTAATTATAACAACGAATTGATTGCTTTCTCTAGTTGGATGCAAAATCAGGTTACAAACGTGGTTTTCTTACCAATTCTGTTCCTTCATTTTCTAGAATGTTTGAGGAGTCATGATCAGGTATTGACGGGATGACCGTACTGCACGAGTCTGTGGTATCTTTTTCTTCTTTCGGGTCTTGTCGGATTAACTCTTCGTTTCCTTTCAGCTCTGAATCCCCCTCGGTAAGAACAATCCAAAAATTTCCTTCCTCATCCATACGCTTTGCGCCTTTCGCTGCAGGGGCAGCTTTGTTGGACTCTATCTTAAATTCATCGTAATTTTCTAAACAGTTATCCCCCTTTTTGGAACTCACTTGGTGCTGACACGTGGAGACTATAATGTTGTCATCAAGAGAGTTATCTAGAGGATTATCAATTTTGGGACTATCCAGTGTCCAAACATCCGAATTATCTTCTATTTGATCAGGAATATATGATGGTTTTATTCGAAGTCCTTTAGATAAAAACACATCACCATCACTAGTATCTCGTTTCTGTTCGTTAGATTTTGTTGATATGGTATTTTGGTTTGATTTGCAACTTTTTACATGCAATTGGTTGCGGGAATTTGAATTAAGTGGACCGTGTCTAGCATCCACGCCCAGAACTTTTGCTGTACACTTAGTGGCAATTAAAGATACCGATCTATTGACAGGTAAAACGGGTTTCCTGTCAATTTTTTTTACATTTGAAAGGCTAGAATGTTCTATGTTAACTGAATCATCGTCTCTGCGTTTTCGAAACTCTTGAAATGTCGGAATCTTTACACGTTTTTTAAATTCGTCGAAACTCGGAGTCACAGGACGGGTAATTTGCCTCCCCGGCTCTCTAATACTTGATGATGAACGCGGTCTCTGGACAGCGCTACTCATGACTTTGTTGGCATCGTTTGTGATTACATCAACCCCGATCTGTTTTGGCAGACGACTAATTCTCGATGTACGCACTTTGGTAGTTGTTCCAACGGTATCTGTTGTACTATCGCAGGGTTTACTTAAACATTTAGCACTTTCTGAGTCTGTTGATTGTCTCGTGGACGAGCTTGTATCATTATTGTCGGCTGTATTTTTATTAGCGAATTGTTCCAATGATGTTCGAATAGTCTGATAGTTTCCTCGTCGTCCCTCCGATTTTCGTGATTCTCTGCATGAAGACGAGGCTCTATTCGCAGACGATGCTCTGACAGAGACGCGGGAAGAATGAGGCTTACCTTCATCACTTTCTCTATCATCCTGTCTAGAGCTGACAATAGTTCGTCGCGGTGGTCGTAATTTGGCAGACTGCGATCTATCTGGTATTGGGCAATTCTGTTGTGATCTTTCTGGAATCCCCAAAGCTGATGCGCGAAGATTGCCAGCTTCTAGTTTTCCCGAATTATTGCTAGAATTTCCACAAGCTTCAGCCTCATTGTCTTTACCCTGATTGCTTTCTAAATACTTCCTAAATATGCCATTTTCTCGCATTGCCGAGAGTCTGGAGTAAGTACAATAACCCGCAGACGCTGGAGACGGACTTCGGCGCCTATCTGTTGAATTGTCTTTTCTTCCAAGAGACTTTGCTCTGCTTATTCCGTGTCTATGGTCAGGTACGCACAGATAATCCTTTGAATCAGACGCCATTTTACCCCCGGGTTGAAAATTTAGGATAGGACTGTCCAAGCGAACGAATTGCAGATGTTGAAAAACTCAATCAATTCTAAAACGCAAACTCAAAAATCGATTTGTCTGCTTTTTTAAGGCAACAGGTTAGTTCCGAGCTCAGTAATGCCAGTAAGAATTAACCATCACAGAAAATATCAACAATAGCGGCCATTTTGCATTTGTGAAATTATTGATTCCACTGAACAATATATTCCATCAACATTTGTGCACAGTTGAATCCGTAATCTGAGACAAAACAAAACATAATTTGCTGGATATCCAAGAGAATAAAAGTGTAAGAAATCCTTCCATGCAATACGGAATATAGGCTTCAATTTTGGAAAATCTGTTCTTGGTTGATACACTTCTCCTAGTTCTCGTAAAACTAGAAATCTATCCTTGCATTCAGTTTCAAATCTAGCACTATGTCAGCGACAACAGTTACCCGACATACGAGGCTGAACAAAAAATCCTAGGCAAATGAAAAGTGTATAGGTTCCTATGACAAATAGGCTTACAGCATGTAGAAGAACAAACTATACACAGAGTGCCTTATGACAAAAGAATTATAATCGGCGTTTCCACGTTTGACCGAATACAGCAATACACAACCTAACTGGCTGCATACGGATTAGTAAACAATGACCCACGTTATACGTATATAGTCATAGGTCTAACTGTTAAAGTATGATATTAATCCTGAACAGATTATAGGATTACTGGACTGGTATATGTTAATCTAAATCGCTTTAATACTTGAGCAGTCAAGACTAGCGCATACAACTAGTCAAAAGTGTTGACATTTATAACAGAACTATTTCCGAAAGAGTGAAAATATGACCAACATATTCATTTTTTATTATTATTTCAAGGAATCGACGACAAATTGTTGAAATTTATAATTTTACTGTGTGATTTGATAACAGAGCACAGCTGTCACCAATCAGCCCATTATTGTACATACACTGATATTATGCTGATAATTTTCCAGAAGTACATTGTAATAAATACATGTTTCTTTTATTTACATGGTTAACGCCCCACTCAAGGTTATTTCACTCACATGACAAGCGTGAAAAAGCGTTTACCTGAAAAACGATTATGTAGCTCAATCTGTTAGAGAGCTGGGCTTTGGGAATCAGGTTCTCGGGTAGGCCTAGGTATAAATAATCACATAATTTGAGATATTTTTTATAAAGAATAAAATGTGAATACTACAATTAGTATTTTAGATGAAGTTAAGCTTTATAAATAATGATTAATAATTTAAAAAATCGAGTACAATAATAAAGTACGCGAATGATGAATGGCCAAAGGAGAATATTAACGTTGAGGACGGACAACCCTTTCGAGGACCAAAAAATGAAGTGCTAGAAATCGTGATAATACCCATCCAGCACTTAATTTTCAAACTTAAAATTAAACAATTTTTTATATAATTTTTCACGCAATGCAGGACAAAAAAATGTTCCAATACAGAAAGAATAATTTAAAAAAGGAAAAGTTTTAACCTCGAAGGGATTTCTTATATCTCGTACACAAGCTATGAAATCGTTTGATATTTATTTCAACGTTAGTCTTCATTGTATAAACGTCGCGGTCGGTTAGTGGGCCTCCTGTTGCCGTGATGCCCGTAATGGGCAATACGAAAACAATCTCTATGTGTTTTTTATTGTCTTGTCTTGTGACCGTCCTGTCTTGTTATTCTTTGAAGACATGTTATTATTGGATAATGTCGAGGGTGGTTTCTTTTATACATTGTGTTGTCAAATTCGGCGTGAAAACTCAATCAAACAGTTATCTATGAATACCAGTACTCTGCTAAATCCAGACCATCTGGAAAAAAATCCTGGAGAACTTAATCGAATTATTACTATAGCCCAGCCTCGACTTAAACACAAAAGAAGATTAACGCTGGATAATGGCTAAGTCGTCATTGCATACGTATGGTTGTCGATTAGGACCATCGTGCATACAAGCTTGAACTGGTTCGCTTTTAAGCTAACAGCTGGTGTTCTTTGTCATATATAATTGCATATAGTATACTCTCGTTAAGGGGCTAGTTTTCAGTGTAATCCGATTGTATTAAACTATATCACGATTTGTCTTAACGAAGTACCTCTAGCCGGTTATAATATTCTATTGTTCGAAACATATTCTCTCTTTCATGGTAAACATTTCTCACTAACATGATAACCACAAGGTCGCTTAAATGGTAAACATTATCTTACTAACACATGTGCATGTACACACAATCTCACTTAATGAATAGTAAACATCATTGGCCTATACAATGGATTTCTAAATTAATTTTTTTTTGTATCGATATTTTTTCTACAAGTGTTGTTGGGATTATTTTGAAAATCAGGTACTGGCCAATGTATTTTGTTAATGTATAGCCAGACATTTTTAATTGCCTCCACTGGGATGCGAAATCGGGTCTCTGGCTACCAGAGCCAGCGCTCCAATTAATCGACTGAGCTACTGTCTCATGATGGTACGTCCACGAATTTTTATATAAGCAAAGGCGGCGAATTTTTCTCTACGGTAAGCACTGACACAGAGTTACTAAATTAGCGTCTTTATTATTGAGAAATTTCCCACCAATGTGTTTTATTGTTTGGGTTATTCTGAATATCTGGTTCTGACAAATATAGGTGTTTTTTGTAGAAGAAGAAAATTGTGCTTGCTTCTAGCGGGATTTGAGCTCGGGCCTCTAGCTAGATGCGAATACAGTCAATAGCGATGCGACGTGCAGCTGTACGAAAACTTTAGAAATAAGACCTGCTTCTGAATAACAAATGACGTTGAATCCGTATGACTTAATCACCGCGGAAGACATTTTAAGCGAGTGTGGTACTGCTAAGAAATTATGGATTTTACATGAAAATGAAAGCCGAGTGGTCGTTTTATGGATCGGTCTAACCTAAAAGTGTTCAAGGAAGAAAACGACATTGTTTAGGCTAGGCTAAGGTTATTCAGTTGATACACATTAGAAGATAAAGTACTGAATCATGGTAGCGTTCTGAGATTTATAAAGGTTAGGAAAACTAGCGTAGCTAGTCTCTAGCTAACTTCGTCTTCGGCTAGCAGCTTAAAGACGGTAACTCTTTTTGTACGGCGAGCACTAATAAAAGGTCTCTTAACAGTCTGTTTTTATCGTCTGACTTATCTCAACACGTTTACAAGTACATCTAAGATACACCGAAGACTCTTTGAGAAAGCAACAGCTGGTTTCACCGAGAAAAAATCAGTTGGAAATGATTAACTTATATTCGCGCATTCCACATTAATCCCAGTGTTTTTGTGAACATAAATGAGAGATAGCACGAGATTTTGGCATTTTCACCCTTGCTCCACTTCAAGATGAAAACATGTAAAAAATTCCTTTGTTGAAACTAGCAGCCAATCATAACGTCGTTTACATATCCCGTTTGTCGATGTGGCAACATTTTCAATTCACACGTCAGTGATGATGTCAGGGCTCCCTAATGGGGATCGTTGGTGTATACCTATATATTTAGTATACTTGTCATCCTGATATAACCCATATGGGGTCCTTGTTACTAGTTTAAACGATTTTCAGAACCCATATTTACAATTCCGTATGGGTCCATCGAATGTGCAATATTGGCAAATATGCATATGGCCCATTTCTGAAGCCTTAATAGGGCCCACATCTCTAACCATATGGGTGTTCAGTGAAGCTCATGTCGTATTGCTGACAGGGAGATGTCACCAGAAAGTAGCTGTTGTAAACTAGTTAACTCAGGTTTTCCCATCCTTGGAGGCAAGGTGGGACAAGAAGAGAGGTGTAATGTGGCAATATTTTTTTTTCAGTTTTGTCTCGAGCGTACTGCGCACATACTCTCGGACGCCAAATAACCGATCGTTGTCGACATGACTTGTTTTTTATTAAAAATAACTGATAGACGTACTCGGCGTTGTGTAGAAATTTCACATTCTTCGTTTGTTTTGGGTTCACTATATAATGTAGTCCTCATCTAAATTTGCCTATTCTTAAATGTCCACAACGATGACGAGAATATCGCGTGGTTCAGCCGATCACAGGATATTTATTCAGATAAAATTGAAAAATATTTGCACCAACTGCAGTGGATTGAGTTTTTTGTTAATTCTTACAAATTTTAAAAATAATCATATTCAATCTATAAAACCGTATCCTACTTATGCAGTGACTTAGTGTCTCACAGATCCAGAAAGGCCCGAAAGGATATCTTCGCATCAGCCGATTACAGGATATTTATTCAGATGAAATTGTACTATATTTCTGTCTTGTCTAACCCCAACTGCAGTAGAATTATTATTTTTTTAATTTTAAATTTACACATACCCATATTCAATCTTTAAAACGTGTCCTACTTATGCAGATACTTTAATAGTGTGTCGCAGATCCGGTGAATTCCGAAAGGACTCGGGACTCTTCGTATCAGATAAAACATTAACAAAATTAGAAGTCATCAGGCTAGTGTCATGGACTACTTTACTATCTTTATATTCGGTAAGTTTTGGAATATTCTTCAAATGTAATGCAACGAGGTGTTTTAAAGAAAATTAGTATATCTGACTTGATCGCTTCAAAATACTTACGGAGATTTAGTAATTGTTTGTAACGATCGAATTCCATATCATTGCTAGACGTCTGTATAAATTAAATAATGGTGAATTTGACCGTGAGAATAAAAATACAAATAAATTACAACGCAACAGATCAGTCAAAATGGGTACGCAAATGAGAAACGTTATAAGATAATAATTTTTTATTTTTTTTGGCAAACTGCAACGAAGCCATAAAATTGCCGTCTTCACTGGGTCAAAATTCGGGACCATTCATCCGTGAGCATATGTAGCTCAGTCGGTAGAGTATTAGGCCTGTAACCCAAAGGTCCCGGGTTCAATTCCCGGTGGAGGCAAGCGAAGTTTTCTCTCCATGTTAAATTCAATATACTTGTATTAATATATGTCAGAACCAAGCGAATACTTTTTGGGAGTAACATCTAGATAAAAAAATATGCTAATTTAGCGTCCGTGTGTCTGTGCTTTATGTAGAGAGACAACTCGCCGTCTTCACTGGGTTAGAATTCGGGACTCATTCTACCGTGAGCCTCTGCTGCAAGAAATGGTTCTAAGCTTCCAGGACATTTCCCTATTTCCACCCTTATTTGATCTAAATTCGGCATTTTAACTTGCGATTCAAACTTTTTTATAAGATACATTCTGTTAAAATATTGTTAGTTTGGAATTTTCTCTTGATGTTTATTGGTTAACTGATTGATTGGCTAAATAATTGAGTTGTTCGATTGCGGGGTTCGCTCATCTGAATGCTCTTCACTCATCTTTATATTTCCAAAGATTTTTTTTAACTCTGACAAAATGGAGCAAACCAATTAAAACAAAACCCAGAATCAAACCACGTTTTTCAACTTTGAGTATATGGATCAGATAATCAAAATCTGAAGACAAACAAATTATTTTAAAAAACCCAGAAATTAGCTAAAAAAAACCAAAAACAACTATCAATTCTTGATAATAATATCCAATAATTAGGGTTTAACGCCACACTTGATGTTCCTTAATGTTACCTTCAACGTCGCTGGTATCATTCGACCACAAGACAGGAAGGTCGCAAGAAGCAATACAATTAAGGACTTCAGAACAGATCGGCTTCGTTAGGCCCCTTATCTGTAAGAGCAACGAGACAACATGAAACACCCTCCAACTGCTTGAGAATGGATTTTTAGCCCTAACCGATACGTTGTGAAGACATCGAAAAATTCATAGGCTATGCATGTTCTTTTGGAGATTGGCTGATTAGTTCTGCTTGTGACTTTCCTGGACAAGCGAAATGCACGAGGAAAAGTCACACTCTTGGAGCACTTACAGAAATTATATAGATTTAACGCAAATAATTTATTCACAACACTTCGAATTTATTGCAGCTCTCATTTCCGTCAGCAGCGGTTCTGATAACAGAAGTAAGTTAATGTTTTTAGGTTGTCTTCATATATCTTTTCTCACTGAATCTCTTTTTGGGATACGTAAACAAGAATTACTCGTAATATCGACATAAAACCAGCCTTGTAATAACGTAAATGCTGGGATACACTGCTATTGTATAAACGAATTACTCTTTTTGATGGTTTAATTGTCGAAGTGCAATAAAGATAAGACTAAAAAACTTAATTGACCGAGTAGAATACTCATTGAACTAGTAAACTGTGCCTCAGTTTAAAATAAATTGGAGTATAACGATCCCTATAGATATTTTTGTCTATTTAACTTGGAAAGTCTTATAAAAATGTAAAATATAACTTTCAGAAAACGCTAACAAAATCAAGGGCGAACTTATAAAAATGAGGCATCGTTTACTTGATCACATTGTGCTCTTTACAATAGTTCAAATTTGAGATTTCTAACAGGAATAGTTTTCTAGAAATACGCCTTGGAGTTTTAATATTGGAGTTTAAAAACAAAATGCCAGATAAAGTCAATTTAAGTTTTGCGAGTTGAATACATGATCATGGGGAAACTAAATTATAGGATCCAATTGAACTGTTTGCAATCAGAATTTTGGATTATTATTTTCAACATCATAAAGTTTGAATACCTAACTTTTAATGTAAGCGGTAAAAAAGTTTGGTTCATTTTGAACCCAAGGGGTCCACCAAGACCTTTTTATCAATCAGTTCAGGTAATAAGCCCAACCTAGTAATTACTTAATCTTGAGATACACCGCCGTTATATAAATGAAATACCCTTACTGTCTATCAGTTCAGGTCATAAGCCTACTTTGCATTTGCTTAATGCTGGTGTACCACACTATTAAAAAAATGAGGTAGCCCTGAATCTATCAGCTCGCGTCATATGGCCAATGCTGTAATTCTGGGATACACCGCCGTTGTATAAATGAATTACCCTTAATATCTATTAGTTCATTGCATAAGTCCTAACATTGTAATTACCCTATGCTAAGATACACCACCGTTATATAAATGTTAACACAAGTCATTTCAGGGCACAATCCCAACCTTACAGTTGCCTAATTCTAGGATTCACCGCCATGATATAAATGGAGTACCCTTAATATCTATCAGTTCAGGTCATAGGTCCAACGTTGTAATAACCTTATGCTGGGGTACCCTGCCGTTTAATAGCACAATTTTATAGAAATGGAACACTTCATATCAAACATATGTCTGTTGTATTAGATATCTATGGCCCTAAATGTTTGAGTTGTATTGGAGCACGTGACCCGACTGTTT
>JARFOD010085135.1:0-18817 GCA_031763545.1 Mopalia muscosa | reverse complement strand
TCCTGATAATGGTTTGATAATAAACCGAAATATTGAGTCAATATGAATTTTTCGTCCTTCTTTGGAGTAGTCACCTTGGAGTAGTCACTCTTTTAATAGGTCCCACTTGAAATCTGTGAAGTGCTCATATTGTCAAGATACCCAGGTCAGCTAGAGCCAGCGAGAAGAAACATTTGTTAACGGTTGTGTGCATGAACTACAGAGCGGCAATAATTATTATGACCAGAAGGTTCCCCACAATTCCCACCAGTAAAAAAAATCCAAAAATGACCAAGAGGACCGCTGTAGCAGCCGGTGTTGGTGTGTAATATTCGTAATAACCCGTGTAATAATATTCACTTCTGTTTGCAGAATCATTTGTTGTAGCTGAAATGTTTACTCTGTTATTCCGTTATTAAGTCAGCATTCTTTGAAGAAAATCGGCCTCACCTGTTGTAATGGTTTCAAAAACATTCTTGCTAAAAATACGGGTTGTCTTTAAACCTTGTGAAGAATTCATGGTGATCAGATGTCAGCGATTGCAACGGACTGCGGATATGTCCATGTGACAATACGAGATATATATATATATAACTAACTTTCCAGTCCATAAGGATCGATGGAACCACCAAGTGATCTGGATTCGAAGATTATGCGTCAATAAAGTCCATTGTATTTGTATTTGTCAAACAATCATTAATACATCATTGGCGAAGGATTAATGTTTAATGCAACTTTCCTTGTATCTATTGTCAATGCATATAAAGACGTATTTAATTGACCGAACAAACGCTTCTGTAAATAGTTAGTTCATTATACAAACCCTTCAGACTCATCAAAGTTTAATTGCTGAAACCTCTTGAGAAAATTAACCTGCGTGGTTCAGCTAAGTCATTCGTTTCTCAGATACTTTCAGCTTTCGATGTCTTACAATTTTTTTGATTTCCTGGAGAGATTTGTTACAATATTGATCAGTCATGTGTAAGTGATCTATAATCAGCACATGTTAACAGAGTATGGTCACAGTAGAAGCCGTGGAATGTCCTATTTCACTTGAGCGCCACCTAGTGGGGTTATTCTGTCTATAATCCATTATCAAACGACTTAAAATATCAAACCAAACTCTTACCAAAAGACCAAATAAAAGTCGGCCTTTGTTAAGTAAAGTTGAATGAATTTCAGAATGGATATATGGCTCACATTTAGTGACCTTGTACTGCAGACATCTCGAACGACGATTATTATCAACTCCTTGTTTTACAAGGGAAAGGGCGCAAGAGTAACAAAGTGAGTATACTAGTTTTATGTTGTCGCTCCCATTTTATCGATAAGGTGCTCTCCCTTTAAATCGCCCTTTTACACACGGCAGTTTGTCAGCAGTTAAGAAAGATTAACTCTTCGGAAAAGCAAAACACTTCATATTTGATTTTAATTTAAACAGTTAATAATTATTTCTACACACTGTATATATTTAAGATTAATAGCCTTAATTTTGGAATAAAACTTTAATCGACCAAGCTTTTTTCATTACTGTATGTAAACTTAACATACCACAAACGGACATAGTAAAGTATAGTAACAACGCCGAAGAAATATAATGAATTCATTGTTGTTACTATACTTTGTATAGTTGTTACTATATACTTTACTATGTTAAACCTCTAAGTGGTAGTCAATGTACAAAAGGACAGTACTCGTCAAGCCCTATCAGTCTGTCTTATTTCGCACTGGAGGAACATTCATTTTTCGTACGAAGCAAGTAACGGGTAGGTCAGCGTTGATATTTTCTGTTGGAGTACATCGTAATGGTGTATAGTGTGATGTACCTGTGTGCACCAAGCAGGCAATTAATCAATGTAGAGAGTTCATGTATCCTAACATGAAGGATAATAATAAAGAGAGAGACAATCCATACATACAAGATATGGACAGTAACAACAAAATATAATGTATAATATATTATTTTGAAGAAAACTGGGACGTTAAATAGAAACCACTGAACTTGGCCTTTTTTCTGTTAGAAACAATTAACCATCAGTGTTAAAATTTAGTAGTGCGGATGTAAAGTGGTCAACAAACCTGTCATTCATATATCCGGAAATGCGACCTATGTGATTGAATAACATGCTAGTATTATTGTTCCATTTAATTTTATTGTAAGTCAATGACATAGATTGCTCTGACAGTTATACGATCGACCCATTTATCTCCCTTTTTACCTATTGACAAATCACATTGTGCAATAATGCCAAATGTATTTTCAGGCGGCTTTTATTGTGCTTGAAACTGGGAATAACTATGTAAATTCTCAAAATCGTTGAGAGTATGTGACTTCAACTTTTTCCGAGGTTTTTCTTATCTAACTTTTACTTATGTGTTTATGTTATTATATTAAAATTAGCAATGTTTAAATGTTTGACATTCCATGTTTATTAAAGTTATGGTTAGGACTAGGTTAAGGTAATGTACCACGAGTGTCGACTATTTTTAGGCTCTTGTCGATTTATGGCTCTGTAGGAACTCTATATTATCCTGTGTGGAACTGGAACTGTGAGGCTTGTATATATTGTTCCATATAAAACATAGTCTTTTCTAAAAAAAAAATGTTTTTAATGTTTGCCATGTGTCATATTTGCTCTACCGTAACATGTGAGGTGTTTCATACTGTTGGAAAGTAAATCTTCTTCCAGTGCTAAGTATTTATAGCGTTGCAAATCCTCAGACGAATCCCTTTTATTCAGAGAGCTGTATCCTAAACGTTGTTTGAAGATATGCTACGCCCTTAGACATAAATCATCTGGTGGAACCAAGGAAGGTTCTTGATCTTGTGGCTCTGGTGGAACCCTTTTATTGGTATTTATGGAACCCTTCCTAGCTAATATATCTTCTTTTTTTAGTTTTGTTTGCTTGCTTGATTGGGGTTTTTGACGTCTTACTCAACGGTTTTTCACTTATATGACGACGAGTTGTCCACTTACATTGTTCCTTGCCAAATAACAGTGGAAACCGAGAGGAAACCTATTAAATCCCACCCTCACGATTGCCGGAGCCACATCGTATGACCCACACAAATACCTGATGGTCGACAGACAATTGTATTCTGGTCATAGTGTATATAGTGAACGAAACTAACACAACTCCTGGAGGCCATACCAGGCCATCGCGAATGAATTTCTGCCAATATTTGTGGCGACGTTTGCCCCAGAGCAGCAAATAAAAAAAGGTCTAAAACAAGGTGGCCCGGATGTATCTTAATCAATACGCCCATTCGACACGACCTTTATGTTAAGCACGGTGAAGTCGAGCTCTACGAATTTCGCTCGACATGTACAAGTGTCGTTGAGAACTGAACGATACGATTTTTCCCCCTTTCAATCGGGCACGTGTTCAGACAACGTTGCTGTACTCATCGAAACTTCACAAATGTACCAGGGTAACAAATATAGTAGAAAACGACAAACGAAAACATCTACTTTAATGCTACTGTTGACAATTAATATAGAACCAGCACACAACGGCGTCGTCATATTGGATATAAGTTAAAGTGCGAGAAATCCGTTCGACTTGCATATTTTTGCGAAGTACTTTTTCCTTCTGCGCAGCTTTAACGTGCTCTACAAAATCGTCCAGTTGAATAAGAATGTCGTCTCGACGTAGGAAGTAGAATCGATTCTATTTTAGAATGGGTCGAGAGACGGACTCCATCCCAAGAAAGGTACATCGAAAGTCGGGAACTTGCATGATTCGGGGAACTTTTTTGACTATTGACTCTGTCTCATACACTGGTGACGCCCTTGTTCTGTGTACAATATATGGAATACTTCACTATATATGGATGTGTAAGTAGGTATATTTGCTGTTTGATTTCACCCTGTTATATATGGCAGGTAAATATCGGTCTGTCCGTCATGCAAGATGTGAGGTCTGCTTTGGGTGATGGTTAGGTTTAGGTTTCGGTTTACAATAGGGTTAGGTTTAGGGTTGGTTTTAGTTCTAATGTTTGTTTTAGGACTAACCATGGAAATAAACTTAGAATTCCCATTTTGCCTTGTAACGGATATGCCGAAGTATCCATGAGCGTTGATATTGGTTACTATACCTCAAAGTGAACCTAGCCAAAGTTCACCTTTATTGCCAGGGCGACCAGTAGTAAAGGTGTGGTGTCGTCATGGTGATTACGGTAAACGTACACCAGGGTTACTTTTGAAACAGTACCCAGGATACTACGACCGTATAATGAATAATCATTTTCGAAGTATATTCACTACGCCGGTTTGAATCAAGGTATTTGCTTTATTATGGATAGAAACAAAACCATTGATTCTATGCCGATAAATAGATATTTTGTGGCACCCATAATTCGCCAGAAGTTGTTATCCATAAACCCATGCGTAATGTTTGGATTTTTATTTTATTAAAGATGCCAAAGTTGTTAAGCAGACAAACAAAATTTCCTACCACAAAAAGTTATATATGACACGAATTCTACATGAACTACTCCAAGATAAATAATTGCTTTACATTACATGTAGTCAAGAAACACAAAATATGAACAAGCTTCAATCGCTGTATGATATATCTGATAGAGACAATAAGACAAGATATATCATAATGTTATCCGCCAGACGTATTAATTACTCCTATTGACTGACGAACTTTGGGTTGTTTGAGATTGTTTCCGTGAAAAATTTCTTCTGAAACAAGAGCAAACTTGGAGAAAACCTTGACGAAAATTGGTGGACAGAGAGAAATAGATGACCGGATTAACGGCGCTGTTTACATATATCAGTAATCTGCATGTCCAGGTAATGATAACGAGGCTTTTATCATATGGATGGAAACTTAATACGCCAGGGAAAAAGTTAGAGAGAAATATCAGTGTGGCGAACGGGAGCTGAGATAGAATGTAAATAGCAACTACGATAAGCAATAAGATGACCACCTGACCACGCCCTCTCCGCCCAGCCACATTGTTCTCTTTCGTTCCGGGTTCGAATTTGGGAACAGAAGCTCGCATCCGATAAATCATTCTCCCATACAGTACGATAAAAAGAGGGACAGGAATATAAAATATGGCAACGCTGAAAAGAGTGTCATACCACACGTACCAAACCGTCTCGTTTAAAGAGCAAAAGTAATAAGTGATATTCTGGAAAATCACTTCTGTGTAAACACTGACATGAACATAGGGATAAGATAAAGCCAGGGAGACAGACCATATTAAAACTAATATCACATATGTTTTCCGTCCGCTCCAAAGGGCTCTTGATCTCAGTGGGTAACACAAGGCGAAGTACCTGTCGATGGTCACATAGAGGAAAATAAGAAACGAGCAAACACAAGCCCCACGGTCGGTAAAACGGAGGAAGTGACCTGCAAAAAGCACAGAAATACATACAATACATAAATTGCAACGCAAACTGCTGGGCGATAAGAATTATAGAACATAACAATATCACGGAAATGTGTGCGCCTAATGTAATTATCTGTAACGCAAATTTAAAAATGCATGGTAAAGCTGTAGGCAAAAACACAGAATTAATTTTTTTCTCCAATACTAGATTGATAATCAACTGCATCAAGAGGGAACCAGAGGCATAAGCCTTGCTACAGTATTAAAGCCCCTGTGTAACTTTGCATAACATTTCCGTAGGCTACGACTTAAGTCAACACTTGTTCCCACAAGTTGTTGGGATACGTATGTACTTGACATCAGCTTAAGAACGCAACTGTATCATTCCTGTTGATCAAATTATCAAAATATTGTTTGAGACACTTTATTCCGGAGCCGTAGAAACTGGCTAGTCTGATCTTCACCTTAATCCACCTTAATGCTCTTAATTCGATTCCGTTTGGTCGATCTATTAAAGATAAAGAAAAGTTACGACATATCGCGTTAAAACTTTTCAGATTTTACTTGTAGCGACAAACGTGTTAATTACGCAATACGGGATATATAATATATTGAGAATATAAACGAATAGCTTTTCATTGGTCAAGTTCCGTGTGTCTACTTGGCTGGGCTGGTTACCATTGAATGAGTGTATATGCATACCGCAACAGATTTCATGTAGCAAAGTGAAATAGCTGATCTTGTAGATAACTTTAGAAGTTATTAACTAGAAGTGTGCAACTGCCATATAGATAAGCTAACCGGCATTGGGGACCGAGCCCCATGTTATAACGTATCCTGTGACGTAGCACACAAGAAAATTAACAGGAACGCTACTTTAAAAATGATGTATTATGGGAAACTTATGCCGTTCCGCGATAATAATATTCCTTCCTAAACAAAACACATTTACCCAGTGCAATATGTGGCTGTTACATAGACCATAGACCGCAACTAAATCGACACATATTAAGCCAGCTTCCGAACGAAAACAATTGATATACACAATAACTGATCAGGGACGAAATTACCCAGAGTTTCTCACAACTAAAAGCTCACTTGTCTAAAATGTGACGTCACTTTTCTTGCTGGTCTACAATGCCGGGGACATTACTATACGGCAGTAAACTTCTGATTAATATGCTTCTGATAATATATACTTACACAACTCTGCTGGTACTGGCGCTGTAAAGTCGGTGAAATCTGCTCTAATTGGTTCAATCGGTAAAAAACACAAAATGACCAAGTCAGCTAGAGCTAGAGAGAAGAGACATTTGTTGACAGTAGTGTGCATGGGTTTCACAGCGACAATAATTATCATAACAAGAATGTTTCCCACGATTCCCACCAACAGAATAAATCCACAAATTATCAAGAAGATTGTAGCCACATCGGGCATCGGTATATTATATACGTTATTGTTCTCATAATTATTGTAGGACCCATAGTAGCTGTTCTCACTATCGTTTGAAGAGACGTTTGCTGGGTTTGTAGTATTCTCCTCAAGCAGATTGTTTGAGAAAAAGTCGGAGTAATAGTTATCACTCTTGTTGACAGAGATGGTTGTTACATCCCATACACTACCATCAAAATCGTCGACAGAGGTTGTGTTATACCCCATTTCAAGTTCATACAAAGACGCCAGAAAACGTAAGTCCGTATTGTTAGGGGCGAATGATGTCACTGTTCGGTAAACGGGATTAAAGTGTACCGGTAGCAATGTACATGACAAGCAAATTTTAATGGTGACCAAGACATGACTATCATAAATACAAATTGTGAATAACTTAATGCACCATCAGCCAACCAACTGGTTGCAAATTAACTGTGTAAAGTGTGTACCTTGGGTCGAATAAACAAGCTTCCAACTACCCTCCCTACTGTGAGAGTGTGTGTTTATAATTGAGGGGACTGTCAATGGAGCTTTTAAACAGGTAAAAGGGGCATAATCCCAATAGACATGTAAATGGGTTTTAATCCAGTGACCCATGCAGTCTATTGCTCGTAAAATCGGTTTGTTTTGGATGCAAATTAATGATTTATTGATTCAGATGAATTAATTGTACTGATCGACAATAACAAATCCCCATTAACAGTTTTAACAAAGTGCCACTTAGAAGTTTTCCTTTTTGATTATCAGCCCTGAGTGGAATTGTAGGATATGCCTTCAAGGCCTGCAAACAAGTTTCTGTTTCTTATCGAAGGTTGAATGTTGCACTGGTATCAGGGTGATTCAATGCCAAATCAACCAGTGGTGTCTGATTAACCCTCTCATATTTTGATGAAACTCCATCAAAATAATGCATTGTGTGAAATATCAAAACATGCTACATTTTGAAATCTGCTCAACCTTCCGATGATTGCGCCTGTGGGTCATGGAAATGCGCAAATAGGCTATTTCGACTTTGGAAGCTTATTACTGTAGATTGAAACTGGCTCGAGTTGAAACTGTGAGTCCTAGCTTACTTTTGCCCAAATGGCATGAAAATGATCTCAGCTTACTTGTCCTTCCATTTTAAAGTTAGATAAACCCCTCAAAGCAGCTTCCTTATTCAAAAGAGCACATGATTTTAGTTTTATCCAAGGTCACCCTGTGCCTATATGAGTGGATATATGCACCCCATATCACATCACAGATTTATTATCTGTAGGTGGTTTGTCTGTCACCACAAGCAAGTAAGGGTTAATTAAGTCATTTGTAAAGGAATGGCATCCGTCCAAAGTTGGGTGCGGTAAAAGACAAAAGTACAAAATAGCCTTCCATCTGGATAAAGGGTCACCACGTCATGATGTGGAAAGTTAAACTTTTCTGAAATTTACACCACAGGGTCACCTCGCAAAAAATCACAAACACAAAGTCCTATTCTTACAATCTGAAAGAAAGGAAATTAGGATACAAAGTTCCAGCTGTAAAGATTTGTCCAATCCCAAGTTATTAGCGTCCAAAGTTGGGGAAAAAAAATTCACGACTAAGGAGCGTTAAAAGTTGTTGTTTTGAGCCAATTTTAGGAGGGTGCATCTCGAAAACGACATATCGTATCAGGTTTATTTTTTGTATTTATTCATTTTCACACAATGGATTAATTTGATGGAGTTTTATTAAAATCTGGAACAGTCATGCAGGATCTTTACAGAAAACTGGAGGATTTTACACGACATGACCCTTCCATTGGTCAACTTTAACAGTGAATATTCTTTCAAATTTTCCTGAACGCAAGGCAATGAAATTATTTGCAAGGGCTGTATAGCGACAGGGATTCTGTGTATAAGTCCTAACATACAGTCATCACAGTTTTGCTTAATGGCGAACTTAAATCTGTATGCCAAATGCTCCAATTTTGATTTCAGATTAAGCGAACATATTTTGTGTCAATTCGTGAATTGCTTTTCATAACTCTTGGATTTAGAGTCAGTCACAAATGATTCAGATACCACCCGAAATATGGTGACTGTGACAGCCATAACTGCACCAGCCCTTCTAATAGTTTGTACGTCCGAAACCCGTAGCAGGATGAGATTTCAGATATTAGTCGTATGAATTGATTAGCCAGTTGCAAGTCCTGCCTATGTCTAGCGTATAGATAGGGACAAGTCTTTTGTTTTTGCTAAACTTTTGCGACAAACCGCAAAAGATTTTATATTAAAATGAATTTGTGGTTTCCAAACTGTCAATACACCACAACAGCCAAAGATCTGATCCTCTGCGAGTGATTTCACAATGTAAATAGTATCATGTTTATTTGTGTCACAAATGAAGACCTATTGTGTATCTCTATCTTACAATATGCCAACCATTTGTTCCTAACCTTTCCTTCGCTGTATTCGTTTTGGATGGACTGTGTAAATAGTACAAACTATTTTTTCAAAGCATATGTGCGCACTATACTGTTTTCCAGTCGTATTGATTATTGTAACATCGCTTAAATCTATACTGAGCTGTTGAGCTGCGAAAAAATGAATTTCCAGTCATTTATGTATTTTGGGAAATACTTAATAGAAGGCGGAAACATATTTTCAGTATTGCTTATGTTAAACTGTACGTGTTACCCAAACAAATGGACGCCCAATATTTATTGAACAGAAATGTAGACAGAAATAGAAGGATTTCAATACTTCAATCAATGGGCATTTAGCCAAATTTGGCAAAAAAAGTTAGAAACAGCAAATAAACACTAGAATTCTGTCTTTCGAATACATTATTATTCTTCACTGATATATTTTAGGCAACAGTTCTACACAGCCACCTCTATGAAGGACTTGTTTGACAACATTGCTGGCGATGTTATCACCAAGTTTCTTAAACGGATCGGTGTGTATCATAAAAATCTAATTTTTATGAATGATAACATATTAAACTTGACACAATTTTAAACAAAATATTTACAATTTTATATCCAAATTTTGAACTATCAAAATAGTTTGACATTGACATACGGTATTTAAAATTGTTAACACTTCTGTATGATATATTGACATATTTAACACTTTTAACACATTTGTATGTCCTGTTCAGTTCTTTTTTGTTTCTCATTTTGATGTCACGGTAAAAAAAAAACTGAATTATTTTCCAATGGAGGTAATTAAGTCTATTTAGTTTCAGACATTCAAAACACGGATCGGTTGCAGTTTTATATAACTACACTTTTTTTCAGTTTTAGAGGAGAATTGTAAATGGACTTAACGCTTTGAAACTCTTCCAAGTGTGTGTCCTTTCTATTTTTGTCCCTCAGAGACCTTTTATTTCCCATTCGTTTCTGTTGAAACCATCTTGGCGATATTCAATGTTGTTGGTCTTCTCAAATAGTCATGCAGTATTGTAAAATACATCGACAACTGGTGTCCTCAGTATTTCAAATGTTTGTGATAATTCAGAGAGTTAATACCTTCATTGGAAAATAACTCAATTTTTTTTTGCCATGACGTAATGCTGTCCATATACTCTTTTGCCTAATTAATCATTTTTTTAACTCTTACGAGATAGCCCTTGACTTAAGGCGAATAATTGTATATTTGTTACAAAGAATATTTGTTTTTTGCCCAGGCCAGCTAGAGCCCGAGAGAAGGGACATTTGTTAACGGTTGTGTGCATAGACTTCACAGCGGCATTAATTATTATGACGAGAATGTTTCCCACGATTCACACCAACAAAATAAGTCCAAATAACATCAACGACACTGCAATTACAGCTGGCATAGGAATGTAATGTCCCTATTCATTATAGTTCCTATTATATTCGCTAGCGTTTAACGAAATGTTCACTTCGCTTGAAACATTTCCTTCGCCCTTCCTTCGCAAAGAGATTTTCTAATCTTTGTGTCATTCCATATTGTTGAGGTGTCCACTGAAGATAGTATTACATGCATTGCCAATCGTATTCTCGCGAGAATTTCTATAGTGAACGAGACTAAGTAACTCTCGTACGCTATGCCAGACCATCGTGCAATAATTTCCGCCAATATTTTGGGCGCCGTATCACACAGACCAGCAAATAAAATAGTGCAAAACGACGAGGCTCGAGTGTATTTTTGTGACAATGTCTCGAAATAGAACTAAAATAGATAGCATTTTAGAAGTACGTATTGCTTCGCGTTTCAGCTGTGCAGTCGTGTTTGCTTGAGTTTATTATTTTGCTGGAGTTCCTCATGTGAACTGTTGCCTGCTTTCCATTTGGTACCTAACATTCCAAGCCATTTCCGGTTGGCTTGCTAGACGCATACCAACCTTTGAAAACATTGAGACAATTATTGAGTCACATCACACAAATTTGAAAAATATCTTTTCTATTTCAAATAATTTATTCCGCCTCGGTGGACAACCTATATGATAATATTACAAGGTGTATTAATGTTGTCTGTACTGGGGTCATGGGCGTAATTGTGTGATGGCTTTCAGCTTTGAGTCCGATCCCTCTCACGAACGATCCATTATCGTCTATAATATTGGCAGATACATTTGTTGTTAATATGTGTCTTAGGATTTTGTACTGAAACCATTTTAGTTTCGTTTCTCTAAACTTGGTGGACCTTACATAAAAATTCTGCCATTCTTTATTTTCAAATACAATTCCAAGAGTTGCCTCCCATTTTAAATGGGGTTTACTCTTTGAGAATTCTTCACTGACAAATTCTTGGTAGAAATGCCTACACCCTTGTTTACGATTAAATAAATAAGCAATAGATTGAGGGCATATTGGGGAAATTTCCAGTTTTTGCAAGGTAAATATATCTGTTTGTGCTTGAAAATGTTTGATTGCTTTGCATACACTTAAGTAATCCTGAAAATGTATTTTTAAATGTTTCAAAAGACATGAACTGTCCTGTTTTAACGAATCTCACGCCTTTTTTATCCCAACTGAAAAAGTAAAATGGTCTATAGTTGATTTTGAATTTATTGTTATTCCAGATTATTTCATTTGCAAGATTATATTTGATATTCTGTTTCAAATTATTCTGGAATTTACCTTATGCAGAAAAGACGTCTCTCCAAAAAGCATTGTGTAAGTTTGGGTTAATGGCATGTTCTATAATATGTGATCCCAAAATGATTGGGTCGATTCCCTCTGGAAGTTTGGATTTCATTAATCTAGTCAGTTTGGTACTCTTATGCGACAGATGTCTCATCCAAGAAATTTTTTGAGCTTTAATCACTGATTTGACATCAGGCATATTAAGGCTGACGTCGTGTGTAGGTCTAATTGCTATTTTTCTAGCTACTTTATCAGGTTTTGAATTCCACAGAAAATCACATAGTAACCTTTGAAGTTTGTTAACAAATTCATGGCTAGAATTAGGAAGTGCAGAAAAAAGGTGGTTTAGTTTAGATAAAATAAGACTCTTTATAATAACAATTCTCCCAAGTGGGGTCATATCTCGTTGGGCCCACAATCTTACTAGAGTGTCTATTTCCTTGAACTTGTCCTTATAGTTGCGCTCAACCATTTCGGCTTAATTCAAGGTAAATATGAGCCCAAGAGTTTTAAAGTCTGACTGTGTCCAGTCGAGGCGAAGCTTTGTTTTAAATGTTTTATTACAGTTTTTTGCAGCACCAATCCATATTATTCTCGATTTGTCTGCGTTCATTTTTAGTCCCGAAAATGAGTAAAAGAGGTCAAGAGAGGTCAAAGTGGCATACAGACTTTTTTCACTGCCATTTAAAAAGACGGTAGTGTCATCTGCATATTGAGACAGGATATATTCCTCAGAATTGATTTCTATGCCAGTGATATTTTTATTATTCCTCAGCATTATCCCTAATACTTCAGCCCCCAACAAAAAGATATAGATATATAATCTTAATCTTGTCAAAATTTAATTATTTACTTCCAAATATTTGTTTATCGATCATCTTGACCAGAATCACCCGCGGTCGTCGCTTAGTGGTAGTATGTGCTTCGATGTACCGTTCACTGGATCGAGCCTGCATGTCGACCATCAGGTATATGGGCGTCAAATGTTGTGGCTCGGGCAATCGCGGGGTAGTTTTTACGAGGTTTCCTCCCGGTTTTCCACCGTAATAAGGCAATGTGAAGTGTGAAGTCGACAATCCGTCGTCATATAAGTGAAATACTCTTGACTTCAAACCCCAATCAAATCAACAAACAATTAATGTAAAACACCTTTACTTGATACAATGTCCATTAGATCGTTTTCATTGTTGCTGATAGTTATAACAGTTTGTTTATTTTATTATCATTATGTAAAACACCATTACTCGATACAATGGCACATATATCCTTAAAATCGTTGTTGATTCTTATAATGGTTTGTTTATTTCATAATTAATGTAAACCACCATTACTTGATAAAATATCACGTAGATTCTTTTACATCGTTTCAGATTTTTATAATGTTTGTTTAAGTTTAATGTAAAACGCCATTACTTGATGCAATGTTCAGTAGAATTTGCAGATTTGTATAATGGTTTGTTTATTTTATAATCATAATGTAAAACACCATTACTTGACAAAATGTCAACTAAATTCTGTACATCGTTGCTGACTTTTATAAAGGTTTAAATAGTTCATAGTTGACGTAAAACATCAGTACTTGATAAAATGTCACGTGATAAAATGTTACGGAGTTGTCTTAGTCTCGTCCACAATAAAAACTAGCGCGAGAATACGATTGCTATCGCTAGAAATGTAGAGAGTCATTGTAAACATATTATGATATATACTAGGGAAATGCGTCTTATTAATATTTTCTCGGTAATGTTTGTCGTGTTTCTTGGGCGCACACTCAATTATTCCCTTGCAAAACATCCTATAAGATTTTGTCCATTGACATTCTGTATGGAATGCTATAAACGTTCCTAACCCCTAAAGGATGTTTCAATTATTCTATAGGATCCTATATGATTTAAATGTTTTTATAAGGCCTTTTTTGTTTCTTATATAATGTGCCTGAAAGAATTAATACAGACTCAATAAAAACAAAATAAAACACGAACTCACCCGAGACAATGAGGCAGATTACTCCAGCAATATATAAAGCTCTTCTTCTTGGGCCATTAGTCATACAAACAGCTGCCAGTACACCAATCCCTGCCAATAGCAATAACAGACTTATCACGGCCAAGGCTTGTACAGCCCGAACCCAACCTGCAATAATAGAGGAATTCGTTCATTTAATTTGTGTTTCCGAGCGATGACACTCTCTGATTAAAGAATAGTATTTCAGATTTCAGCGTAATTATTAATCAAGACCACCAGCAATGCGCTGAATAGCTACAATAATTGAATGAAGAACATAGTGTTAAATGCCGTATAATGCTCTAAGCCAGCCTATCTATAGTATATACCAACAAGTACACAAAATACATGCTTTCACCATGCTCCCATACCGCCGGAAGTGGAACTTTATTGAATGGAGATACCAAAGACATTTTATGGTAAACAGAAAACACCTGTTGCGATGACAACATGGATAAATATTACAGGATTAACACATACTGTACGAGTTCTAATTTGCGACATTGGATGCACCACAGAATCTATTACAGCACTGGCATTCGACATGCGGAATGGATTACACATTGGCATGCTTTTTAGTTTGGTGTCAACATTTTTTTTGTGCAAAGTTAAAAGAGTTATTACTTCACTGGTATATAAGCTTTCAATTCCATTAGCAGACATTTTTTTCTAGACAGTAAACTGTTGTTGACCGAGAAGGTTTTGTGTCTGTCCTAAATTGTCATGACAAAATAATGGCAGAATTATATATAATAATCTATTTAAGTCTACAAACAAAACAAAAGAGACCAAAAGACCGAAAATTCTTACCGAACAAATCTAATATATCCCCTTTGAATATTGAATAACACCCGGAGCCCTCTCCTGGTAAATCGCAATACTGCCATAATCCATAGGGACCGAAATATGTTATTACCCAGTCAGGGGTAGCAAATGCCACCAAATTAAGGATTAAGCACAGTACACAAATTCCGAAACCTACAAACACAATTTTAGGAGTTTCTTTGAGATTGTCAACAACGGTCATTATTCAAGCAAGCTGATGGTTAAAATTAATTCAGATACTGCTTCAATTAGAACTCCTCGACAGCGATTAAATTCCTCACTGGGTTAAACCGTTTGTAACCCACACATCTCAAAGGAGCTGACAGAGATGGGGCGTTGACGGACCAGTTGGCATATGCAAGTAATATCAACTCAACGCAATGCTGATTTATATTTGTACGGACACTTCAATAGTTTGCTCTAGATATTCTTGATCGATTTTCTGATATTGCTGCCATGTGGACTTTAGTGCATTACGATCTCTTATCAGATTATAAGTAGGTTAAAACCACAAAGAATCTATACAACGTATGCAAGAAAAAGTTTGATAAGATAGTAACTCGAATATGTTTTTTCTGGAGCGGCTACACAGTATATAATCCTAGCGGAAATCCCGTGAGATTAACTATGAGCCAGCTGAGTCACTTTTTGCTATCGCTTCGCGACCATCATCTTAACACATGGTATCTCTATAAAAAAGACTTCTATTGAGAGGCCCTGCTGTAAACTGCTGAAAAAGAAGCGAATGCTGGGCGAGTGATTTTGTTGATTTTAGCAGGTCAACTTACAAAAGTTCAGCGAAACAGTTTGGTTAAAACTAGGTCAGCCATCATCTCCATTAAGGACTCCAGCATGGGTCCGTTTTCGTCGAAAAAACATGACAAAGCAGGTGTTTTCGAACGGAAAAAAACTGTTATCAAACGGTTGTTCTGGATTGAGTGTTAGGTAAATCATACCATCTTCAGTTGTCTTTCGACGGTATCTTCCACTTACTTAGATGCATAAGCGGCGATATTGATAACATCTTTTTTTTAAGTTACCGGAAGCAGTCTGACGCTCGAGCGAAAAATGTACGAGGCAATCCCAAAACACCATAATGATGGCATAATAAATGCTGAAACGTTGAGTCAAAATGAAGTTATCGTTTTTATTTTCCACAGATGTGAAATAGTTAGGTTTTGGTGTTTTATTTTACTTATGTGGAAAAGAATTTCACATATATGTTGAAAATAATTCTAGATATGTTAAACAATTTTTTTTTTACATATGTGAATTGTATTTGACATAAGTGAAAATCTTTTCAACATAAGTAAAAAAGAATTTCACATATGTGGAAAAGAATCGTAGATTTGTAAAATAAAAGCAAAACTTATAGACAAATGTAGAATAAAGGTAGAAGTGGTAAAACGGCTTGCCATACACTATAGAATCGGTCTCAATTGTAGGCCTATAAAACAAAGGTAGGTTCCCTGATTTATTCTTCGGTATAAAACAACAATTGCTTTGCAATAAGCTGAGGGTGGATGTACTTCTGATCAGATTAAACTTTTTGAGAAAATTTATTGCCTCTAAATACAGAGAGAAGGATAACTGAGGTCTTGGATGCTTTTATTTCACATATCTACAATCGAGTTTCTTTCACCTTTTTATTTTACATAAGTGAAAAAGATTTCTACATATGTTGAATTAAAGTTTATTTTACACATGTCGAATTCTTTTTCACATATGTTGAATTATTTTTCACATAAGTGAAATTCTTTTAAACATATATAAAATAAATTATTTATTTTACATACCTTAAAAAGAATTTCGCATATGGGAAATTATTTTTCACATACCGGTATGTAAAATAAAGTCATTTATTAAATATTTGTGAAAAAACCATTCACATATGTGAAAAAGAATTCAACTTATGTAGAATAACGATAGAAGCGATAAAACGGCTTGTCATAGTAACCTGCATTTAGATGTGAATAGGTATCTTATAGATTATACAGCCAATTGAGCTATGACGTGCAGCTGTACCAAAACTTAAGAAATAAGGCCTGCCTCTGAATAGCAAAAAAAAAAACGTTTAATCCGTATCAACTTATTATTACAGATGATATTTTTAAGCGACTGATACTGCTGAGAATGATTAACTTTGATATGAAAATGGACGTCGAGTGGTCGTTCTTTGGGTCGGTCTAACCCCAAAGTTTTCATGGAAGAGAATGAGATGGTTTGAGTCAGGGTAAGGCCATACAATTGGTATATATCTGAAGATAGAGTGCAGATTCATGGTAGCGTTCGGTTATTTTAGTAGTTAAAGAAGACTCAAGTAGCGTAGATACTCTACATGGAGATATGGCAGAAAACTCTCAAACAAACGTGTTTTTTTGTGTGTTTGTTTGATTGGTGTTCAACGTCGTAGTCAAGGGTATTTCACTTATATGACGTTAAAGTGCTCCCGTTATAATGTGTTTCGTGATGTTCTTTTCAATCGCTTATGGTGTGTTGGCATATCGAGGCCTAATATAAACAACATCTTAAAAGTTGCGACAAAGTGTTCAAAGCAGTAGCTGCGTATATTATAAACACGCGTATAAGAACGTAACACGCTAAGTCAATTAATACGTATTTAACATTAACTCATCTACTGACATATCTAATGCAAAGTAATGGCTTAGAACTGCATGTGCCATCAATACTAATTTCCATTCCGTAATATGAATGAGAATTTCCTAAGAAGTATGACTGGTGTTAATTTATGAAATGTGTATGACGGATAACTGTTATCCGAATATAGGTCAAAATGAGACAATTTGTTGGACGAAATATCTTTGGAGTATGACTCTGAAATATTGTCCAGGCAACCCCTAGACACAAAGCTAAGTGAAATTATCAACAAAAGATGGTCGAATTCTGAAGAGAATAGACATTGTCAGTCAACATTTTACAATAAAAAATTAACAAAACAATTCCGTCCCTAAAATTGTGGACTTATGACCACCCCAAAAGCGAATAGAGAGATTTGGACTAAAATGGCTCGCCCACCAAAATCACAGGACATGCGCCGAGCTCACACACGGCTTGTGTTGGTGGCCGCAGGAGTAGCGGTGTCGAGATTCAGATATACACTATTAAAAGCTTTTACAAAAAAACGAACCCGTAACTGATATACATGAGCTCATACACCATAATGTTGACACCCTATATCTATAAGGCCAACTTCACACGGACCTTTCCCTTAGACGACACTCATAAACCACACATGCATAAAGACATGCAATCATTGTACCTGTCTAGAGTTCCAATAAACTCTTATCTACCCGCTTAGAAAAATATGGCTCTAATGGAATCTTTTTAGGTTCTAAAGTCATGGCACTGGTGCAACCCTTTATGGTTCCGAAGTGAATCTCTCACATCAACTATTCTACTATTTATATCGTTTTCTTATATCAAAGAACAGTTGTTGTCGAATGGTTCCATAAATATAGAACCATCCTAGCTCTTTTCTCAAGAACCCTCAAAGAACCATTAGAATATTTGATGATGATGTCCATCAGGAAAGGAAGAAAATAAAAACTTCGGGTAAAATAATGAACACATTTCCACAGACTACTGCCTACACAACTTCAGGTTGCCAGACTACCGGGTATCCAAAACAAAAATTTCCCCAGACCAAGTGTAACGGCCATTTTTAAACCAGAGCCCTCGCAACCGAAAATGGCGATCCAGAGGGTTGAGAAAAAAGGAACACAGACCCAGTTGTACCTAAGTAAACTCTGAGAATACAATTACAGTTTCCTAAGGTAAATACAACAAGTTTGAACTGTTTATTCTAATGTTGTTTATATGATTGTGTTAAAACAGCTCCCAGTTTAAAGTTGGAATGATAGTGGGCGTATTGTGTAAATGGGAATTATTTATCTCTGATGCTGAAATGTTAATTAAATACAGTTCAAGAATTTCACTCCATTGCAACCAAAGCAATTTAAACGTCCATGTGAAATTCATTTCACTTAAGAAGAGGGAATTGTTATCGATAATGAGATTACAACATTACTAGAGAAAGTGGTAATAGAGAAAATATTCTGACAATAAGTGAACACCACAAGCCTCATTGAAATTTATGATTTAATCAGGATATATCGTCACACAATTAAAG
>JARFOD010085124.1:0-18818 GCA_031763545.1 Mopalia muscosa | reverse complement strand
AAAGAAAATTTGGTTTATGTACACAAGTATGTTTATCTAAGACATTTCATAACCAGTAGTCTTTATGATAATGATGATATAGATGAGCAAAGAAGGAAGCTATGTATACAGGTAAATATGCTAATTAGAAAGTTTAGCCACTGTTCTCAGTCAGTAAAAAAGATATTGTTCAAAGCATATTGCTCTAATATATATTCTTGTTCCATGTGGATTGTATATAACCAAAAGTGTTTTGACAAGATGCGAGTCATATGTAATAACGCATTTAGATGGCTTAAGCATTTACACTATCGTTGTAGTGCAAGATTTGTTTTACATGATGTTCGATCATTCGGTGAAATTATTCGTAAATATATGTATTTGTTTATGAAAAGGTGGCATTCGAATAGCAATCAGGTGTTAACAATTGTATTCCGTTCTGATATTCCTGTAAACTCCTTAATTCATGCATAATGACATTCTGTGCTATGCTAATTCATACAAAAACAATTATAGACTTGTTTAACCGTTAAACATGTATATGAACTGAGTGTCTGTAATAAAATTATAAATAAATAAAATAAAATAAATAATCACACTGACACAGGAATGTCACTTTATCACACTGACACAGAGATGTAAATGAATCACACTGACACAGGGATGTAAATTAATCACACGGGCACAGGGATGTCAATTAATCACACTGACACAGAGATGTCAATTAATCACACTGGCAGAGGGATGTCAATTAATAACACTGACACAGGAATGTCAATAAATAACACTGACACACAGATGTCAATTAATCACACTTACACAGGAGTGTCAATTAATCACACTGACACAGGGAAGTCAATAAATCGCACTGACACAGGGATGTCAATTAATCACACTGACACAAGGATGTAAATTAATCAAACTGACACAGGAATGTCAATTAATCAAGAGCGTCCGTTTTGAAATCAACAGGACCAGGTTATTATTGATGAAAATTGAGCTATCCTAAAAAACAATTTTTTTTTTTACATCTTTATATATACACTAAGGTCGTCCAATATAAGTAGACAAAATGTGGATGGATTGATTGATTTGTATTTAACGTCCCTGTCTGTATCATTTATATAAATGCGATATATTCACACAATATATCATGTAAATATTTTCTCCTATACTTTCGGTACCTCGTTCAACTTCTTTCGCTATGATCAAAGCATTCCACAGCGCCATTTTGTCTTGCTGGGCATCTTTTAAACTCTCTGTTTATGTAAGAACCAGAATGCACGTAGGAGGGTGGGGAAGGGGTACCCGGATATGAAATGAATAAAGTGAAATATCACAGATCATAAAACACCACTTTCATACCCTATAAACACCTAAAATCCCTAAAATTGAAGTGTTTTGTTACTTGTTTGTTTGTTTGATTGGTTTTAAATCCTTTCAGAAATTGTTCTATTCGAAAACAGAACGAACATAAATATTTATCTGGCAGCAAAAATTCAAAAATACCAGTTGTACTACTTCTCAGTTAACATTCCTTAACTATGAATTCTAGAGACTCTTGTGACCCAGTTATCACCGTACCGTCTCTGTTAACTTACTTCCATTGTTCTAGTAATTTCTCTGACCCGGAGCTAATTGTTTTGCAATCTTTTGATTGGGTAAAATTAAGTTTTCCAGAGTGCTCTATGTGATATTCATAAATTATATCTGGAAACTTGTGCATCTCCCTATATAAGCGAGATCAACTGTGTGATTTTTTATCAGTCACAAGCCAGTTACTACTATAAAGAGTCTAAATAGTGATCAGTAAGTTGCTTCACATACACCTAATTTTGTCATTGTCTCGTACCTTTAATTGTATTTCTTTAAGTGTTTCTGACATTCTCTAATAAAGAAATATTGTACAAAAATAAAGTCGCTGATTGTGTTCGTTGTGTTTGTTTTTTTACTGTACCAGGTTATTTCATTAAGTTTCACACAGATAGTGCTAAATAATTTAGTTTTTTGGTTATGCTTGATACGTTTTCCATGTCTCATAGGAATTCTGCGTATATGCACTAAAAACCATGTCGCTGGTACAATTTTATAAAAGCGGAATTGTGGACTTTATCGGTTGACGGCTACGCAAGAAAAGTTTTATTAGGGGAGTTGCGGCTAGGGAAACGAGCCGAGGGATAGATATTGATTGTTGAATTGACCCAATGCTTAAATATAGCAAAATTGTAACTCGATAAATATTCTACATAAATGGCACGACACTTCAACAACAATACTTGCCAGGGCACCATAGGCATTAGATAAATGGTATGTCTGTATATAGGCCAAGACCCACGTACTGTGGTTTTGTTTGCCTACTATTGTAGACCGACCGTGAGTTTACTAAGTGGAACAAAGAGATAACCATCAGTAGATTTCCATCAACAAAACTTGTTAACGAACATGTAACGAAGTAATTTGTAAAATTGACTCGTGTTAAGCATCGACTCGATTGAGCAACAGCGCGCCCGGGAGCAATAAATGTGTTTATAGCTTTACATTAAAAAAACTTGTTATCAAACATATAACGAAGTAATTTGTAAAAGTGACTAAGGGACTTGTGTTAAGCATCGACTTGATTGAGCAACAGCGCGCTCTTGGGCAATAGATGTGCTTAAAAAAGACCGTAGGAGAACGAAACAGCGAAAAGAAACTGCCATATACCAAAATTGTTGCTACTTCGTACTTCTGATCTTTGGAACCATATGCTCTCAAAATAAGTCAATTTCATTCAATAGTCAATAGGGTCGTAAAAGTAGTTTGTAATTATATTTTTTCTAACAAGAACTGTCTCCGGAATAAATTCAGCTTAAAATGAAATATCATCTGGAGCATATACTCATAATCAGGATTTCTATAACCTCAGGCCTCAATCCGGATGGAGTCTGCTAAAATATTATAGCTTCTGATTGAATTTAACACCGCATTTAAGGTAATTTCAGTCACATGACAGCCTACCGGTCCAATGAGTGAAGGCAACCCCCTTAGGCGCCTAAAAAAAAATTAAATAAAAACTCCAAAACTCCAAACATACAAAGGCAGCAATCACAGCACAGAACAAAGTAATCGCAAACATGCTGCAGATTCATCAACATACACTTTTGAAAAGTTTTATAGCTATAAATATCAACTTACAATAACTATCATTAGAATCCTCTTTAAGATAAATGCTTTTTTCTACGAGCATTTGAACGTTTTTGCAACACAAAACTATCTGGTCAGTGTTTAAAGTAGGAAAGAAACATGACAACCTAATACTTAATAAAGAGTTTTGTTAGTTTGTTTGATTGGTGTTTAACGTCGTAATCAAGGGTATTTCACTTATATGACGACGGACTATCCACATCACACTGGAGGAAACCTCTCCCCCACCACCCCGCGATTGCCCAAACCACTTCGTGGCTCACTCATACCTGAGGCGTAAAAAAGAGATTGTTTCTTTAATTAGGGTTTAGCGCAGTACATGTACTTAAGGTTAATTCACTGACATAAAGGCGTGCCAGCGCAACGGCAACAAACAAAAAGAACCACAGGACAAATACAGGGCACTCACGGGAAAATACAAAGACATCACTGTTCCTCTCTAGCTCAGAATGCATCAATGCAACAGAAAGCTCCTTCCAACCACCCCCTGTAATAAAGAGAAGCTATTCGCAGAGGTGTATTTTATTCAAAGGAGGCACTTTTAGGACACCCCAAAAAGTTGGCAATCACATGATGCTAGGCACATAAACATTATAATTGTATTTATACATGAAAAAATCATAATAAACTCAATATTACACAAAGCTTATCGAATCTGCTACAAGGAACGAATGCTCATCAAAGTGATTGAATCTATTAAACTAACTAACGTTGTAACGTAAATACATTCAGGCGTGCATTAAATTTGACTAATTTCACCAGTGGCTAGTGTTTACTTATGTCAGAGATTACACCTGTACCTTAGCTGAACATACCATTAAAAACACATGAAATCAAGAACAAATGACTAAGTTAAAATGCGGTCGATGTATTGACAATGCAATTTGAGATATGTGTTCTGGTAGAGGGCAAATTGTTGAGTGATCTTGTGACAGTGTTCATTTCCACCGGTGTTACAGATCGACCGCAAATTTTTTTTAATTCCCCACGGAACCGTGGAGCAGAAATACAGTAAAATATAAAATTCACTGAACTGTTAAAGTACATCAATATATTAACTATAGCCCACCATAGTGTTAACTGGGCGGCATTCTCGACCGTTCCATCCTGAGCCCAATAAGTGTATCCAATCAGATAAATAGTGATCGGAGCGGTCGTCACTAAAAATAAGGTATTTAATGATATAAGTAAAGCTGTCATTGAGGATGGTTTGACGCCACGCTGTTCGGTTCCTGCTTCCGTAGAATGCGACACTTTGTTACGCCTCTGTGTTTGCAAGATCTTCAATATTAAACAAATGTTGCAAATCAAAATAAAGCAAAATGGAACAACAAAATACACCTGTAGGTCAATCCAAGGCCATATTTCTTCGATAAAATGACCATAAGCTTCATACAGGGATGTACACTGAGATGTCCACACTTCCTCTTTGGGATCTTGGATAATTCCATAGCCATAGAAAAAGTGGCCATTAAGAAGGCATTGTCCCAGCAATATAAGAGCCATGGTAACCATTGCCCTCTTTCTGGTGCAAACAGTTTTCGCTTTGAATGGAAAACACACGCAAATAAAACGTTCTATGGATACAGATACTAGAATCCACACCGAAAAGTCTAACGAAGTGGAAACGGAAAATGTATGCAGTTTACACAAACCTGTTGAAATGCCACGGACGTCGAGATCTATCAAATAACGGAGCCACTGTCGAAGCAAGCCGGTATATAGCACAAATATATCCGAAACGGATAAAACGGCCAAATATGGTGCTGATGACATTTTCCACACCGCCTTTCTTCTTAACACAAAGATTGACATAATGTTTCCAAATGTACCCAATAGAATGAGAGTTGGAGAAACATAAATCCACAAATAATTAGCCCAGACAACTTGTGGAGGGATTAGCTTCTCCTCAACATTAGTAACATTTTCTTGAGGCGAATGTGTAAATGGATACGGAAACTCTGTAGTTGGTGTAATCTCCATGATTTTCTTTAGAAACGCATCAGATTGTGTCCCATTTGTCTTCCATGATCGAAAAACTGTAAGTGGCCGGTCCTGTATTTTGATGTTCTGCTTCAAGACAATTGCCAAATCGGAAATAAGGTTGCAAAATTCGTTCGTTATTTCAGTGTGAATAAAACGCAGATGTGAGTTTGAAATCCGGAGTTAACACAAACCCTCTAGCGGTATCTTGCATTGTCCTGTGAAACAAATCCAATCTTATGTGAGTTTGAAATAAATTTAATTTGGACTTTTCTTCGTGATACAAATTTTAGAGCCAATATATTTCTCACCTTGGTATAACGAAGCTCATATAAATACATGTGTGGATATCTGTTTAGACCTGCAAGTTGTTTCGCTATCACCAACTGTTGAGAATATGGAAAACGCAACTTCATGCATTTCATTCCTGGCGACACCTATTTTGTGAACTGGAAGTTGTTGAGACCTGTCTTTTAAATAAGATTTAAACTCTCACGGTGATCTTTTGTTAGCGCTTTGATCTTCTAGTTTACAAATGACGGATGTGTCTGAATGCTAGTTTCAACTTTCATTACCTTTGTGTCTTAATGAATATAAGACTGTGTTCTTGTATAAGAACAATGTTCCTTGGTAAAATGTTTCCATGGAAACCAGAATACAAAGTTAAGTACATGTAAGGCAAATCCTTGTGGTGGTTAGATCTTTGGAAACTCTTTAGTTTTCAAAGTGAATTAATCCAGTCCATCATCAAAGACTATAGTGTTACCCTTGAGAAAGCCTTGGTCTTACAACTATACTCTTTATAAACCCTCAACAAGTTCTAATAACTTTGAATTTTTTTTAACTTTGAACACTCTTTATCAGCAACAGTTTAAAAGCATGCCAGTAACTGTACGATCAATAATCAAAAGATTGGTTGGAAACGCATCCTTAGCCCTGTTCGGACATCTTGTTTTTTTGTTTAACACTGCTTCAGTTTATTCGGCGGATTCCACAAAGTGTCCGATTCATTGAATCATTATTCACATAGCGTCCACAACCTGCCAATTAAACACAATGAAATGAAAGAAACAAATGTGCAGAAAGAAACAAATCCCTGTACCGTTATCGGTAAAGGATGAACTTTAAGAAAGTGTAACAATATAATATTAAAAAATAAAATAAAAAGATCGACGGTCGAATTTTTTAAAATAGTGCTCCTTACGTCAAAGTGAGTTGTACACTTCGGCTGTTCAAGAAAATCCAATAGAACCGGCAGCAAATAAATGAGAATATCACTCAATTAGGAGCAAAAGAACAATACAATCAATCCTCAATGGTGTTTAACGTCGTGCTCAAGAGTATTTCACTTATATATGACGACGGACTGTCCACTATACACCGCGCTCCCTATATCGTAATGGTGGAAAATCTCGTCACACACACATTGAGTGGCTTGCGAGAAATTTACAACGATGACGTTAACTTTCTGTGAGACGCCTGTAGATTGGACAATACTCCGATAATCTGATTAGTCGTTGTCAACTCTGAGAGCGCCACCTAATGATCATCTGAAGAAAATCGGTGTGATGTAGTAGCGGTTTCAAGAGCATGTAGTAACCGCAGTCACGGAGGCGTTAATGCTATACTTTGTTCCTGGCTCTGCACTTTGTTACATATTGAGAAACAGGGCCGACATAAAAAACCTTAAAAACGTATTTATAGACTTCTTTGTATCAAAGAGTTTACAAATATTCATAAGTGGACTAACAAAATAATTTTATTTTCAAATTCAAGATTATGTTTTATTGTGAAATATATGTTGGCGGGTGGATTTTAACACAGCACATTGTAAAAATGAAGCCGTAATACCGATATGTTATATAAAAGACAACTAAAGAAGCTGCCACAAAATCCAAACAATACCAGTCCAACAAGTTAACAAAGATGCCGAAACTTATCATGAATTTGTGAAGCGGTAATGTATTCTACATTGGAAATAATAGTTCTTCGATGGTTCTTAACAAAAGAGGATGGTTCTACATAAAGCCATTGTGACAAAAACGGTTCTTTGAAAAGGGGGTACTACTGGGAACACTTACTCTGGGTGTTCCAGACAGAGCCACAAAGGGTTCCACCAGATCCATGACGGAAGAACCTTAAAGGGTTCCGTTAGAGCCAGAATTTTCTAAGAGTGTAGCGTTCCAAATGCTTACATTGCTTTCGCTTATGGCAAACTTCTTTTCGAGTCTACAATGACCAATCTAAAGCCTACATACTTGATTAAATAGCTCGCCTTTGTAATATATAAGACAACCATTACTGACCTGTATTCAATAGCTGGTATGAGCAACACTGGACAACTATCCCTATTCAACAAGCCTCAAACGTTTTATCCGATGTGTTAACCAACCACAAGTCATAATGTCCATATTAAATGGCTCTTTGTATAATTACGTGCCTAGGCTGTGAATCACGTTCAGTCTATTACCAGGAATCTTTTAACAAGGCTTCTATCAATACCATCATATTGTCGCAAACACCTCTTTGTGTCCGTGTTTGTTCAAAGTATATGATGCGTACTTACCTGTCGGTAATGGCTTAATTGATATTTGTCTAATGCATGGATACCACAAAGCTACTATTTATAAGCATACCGCAAACAACCAAATACTTCGTATTCAATGTAACTTTGTTAGATTTGCAATTGAACAAAAGTATAGACCAGTCTGTAGGTCGAGCAAGAAAAACGTTTATTAACACACGCCTTGATTATATGTAAACAATAGGGACAAATGAATAAGTCGATAAATTGATTGGCTGATTGGATTTTAGAGGCGTACTTAACATCTTATTTAGCACACTGATAAACAATTTCAAATCAAGTGATATATAACATGTTAGATTTAAAAAGAGATCGGGTAGACTATATTATTAAGGATAAACATTTCTCAAAATAGTATCTTCAAAAACGCTCTTAACTTATTTGTTTTTATATACTTTGACTGTTATTTGATTATAATAAAATAAATTTTAACATACTGGTATTTCTCTAAAACTGACGGTTGATATATAAACCTTTCAGATCGGTATATATAGTGGGCAGTTTTACGGACGCATCTATAGATGTACAGACACTAGGAAAGTCGGTGTGTCTTTGTGTGTCCCAGAGGTAAAATATTCTTCGTTTAAACGAGTTTCTAATGGTGTTTCATTTTGCCTAAATGCTCTTAACTAGCTAAGTGATTTTAAACCAAATCGAGCATTTGTTTTTTCTGATTGTCTAAGCGCCCTACAAGCTATTTAAAACTTCACATTTTCTTCTAAATGTCCAGTAATATGTGAAATACTATACAAATACTTCGCTATCCTTTGGAAATATTAATGTGTATTTTGCCTGGGCTCCGGGCCATTCAGGTGTACCGGGAAATGAGTGGGCTGACCAATTAGCCAAACAATCTATGACGTAGCCTCCAATCAACTGTGAGATAGGTTTGTCTGTGAGATAGGTTTGTCTCTGGTCAAATGCCATTTTGTTTATTTTATATATATTTTATATTTCCGGGTAAAGTGCTCCCGTTATAACGTGTTTCGTGATTTTCTTTTCAATCGATTATTGTGTGTTGGCATATCGAGGCCTAATAAAGACAACATCTTAAACCCGAATAAAAGTTGCGACAAAGTGTTTAAAACAGTAGCTGCGTATATTATAAACACGCGTATAATCACCTCAAACGCTAAGTCAATACTTATTTAACATTAACTGATCTACTGACATAAATAATGCAAATAATGGCGCGCATAGTTGAACTGCATGCGCGCCACCAATACTAATTTCCATTTCATTCCCTATAGTGCACAGATCAAAACAAGATAAAATTCGTTCTGAACTAAATTAAAACGTCAGCTAACACATTACATATTAGAATTTCCACTGACAAGCTTAACATAATAGAGTAAGGTGACTACTCCAAAGAAAGACGAAAAATTCGTATTGACTCAATATTTCGGTTTATTATCAAACCATCATCAGGAGTCCGATGATGGTTTGATAATAAACCAAAATATTGAGTCAATATGAATTTCATCTTTCTTTGGAGTAGTCACCTTACTCTATTATGTTAAGCTTGTCAGTGGAAAGTCTAACAGTTGAGTCCATAGTACGACATTGAACTAAGAAAACAGATTAAATTCTAGGACATTTCTATCATACCACATTGAACTAAGAAAACAGATTAAATTCTAGGACATTTCTATCATACCACATTGAACTAAGAATGTTTTTACTCTTTTAGGACAATTCTATAGTTCACATTGAACTGATACAACAGTTTTATTTTAAATGATTCAGTGTAGAGAATGATGTTGAACTAAAAAACTCATTTGATTTTAGGAATACGTTGACGTCACAGTTACCGACTTTAGAGCTGCGTCATGTGAGTACATCAGATGACGACTTCCTCAGTGTTGATGACACAGAGAGTACACTGGACTCGATAGATGATAATGACGATCCATACGAGGAATATGCTGTAACATTTGATCAACCAGGTAACCTAAAACACTTATTTTGTCAATCTCCTTTCCAAATGAGCATTATAATAAATAATATTTCCAGATATGTTTGGCAAGTGATTGTGAAGGATTTATCCTGTTGCTCTGGTGCTCTTATTTAAGTTAGAGGGCAACAGGAAGCAGATCTGTTTTGATTTGATTGTATAGAGCCTTGTGAATAGAATTGTGTTTCTTCTAGGTTTTCCACTGTAATTAGGCAAGGAACATCTTACTTTGGATTCATGAACGTGACTGTTACAAAGCTGCCATTATATGAGTGTGTAAGCTAACCACCAGAAGGTACAAACTTCTCCTTAATAAATGTGATGTTTAGATATCAGTTGATAAGTGATGTTAATATTCTCTGTTTGTTTTAGTAAATCCACCCCAACTTCAGCATTTAAACAAAAGCCGAGCAGTCCTCCCAACTCGTCAGCCTCCTAAGCGCTACGAAGCGGCAGTACGCTTGGCTAAAGCCAACCAGAGATGTCATTTCTACACAGATGTCATGGAACTAGAATCCCATTATATGACAAAGCCACCGAATCTGCACAATATCCGAGAAGAGAGCGCTGAAATCCTTGTGTGATAAACTGAATGAATGAACTGTCTTCATGAGCAAGAAAATTACATAAATGAAGTCTGGTTGTCAAGGAAACAGACAGATTCATCTGTGATGCATTCTGTGATTTTTCTGCTACCACTTCCTTCAAATTTAGTATAACTTTATAACATAGAGGTTGTATGGTATTTGTCTATTTGGTAAACTATGCTTCAACTTGTTAAGACCATTCTACGTTTACTTTGAAGCTGCATGTTTGTTTGGTGAACTGTACAAAAAAAACAGGAGGCCATTGACATTCCACAGGGAGGGTGAAGCTGGCAGCCATGTTCAAGATTTACCTTTAACCTGTTTACTGCTTCTCACTTAAAAGATTTGGAAGGGTCATATATATATTTTTTGTGAGTACATACTGTATTGGGTAAGCCTGGAGAAAGTTGAAATTTTGTCTGGCTGCAATGCACTTTAAAATGCTTTTGTGTCTATTTGTTTTTTATCTATACATATACCTGGGTATGTATATTTCTAAAAAGTAATCACATTGTGAATGTGTATGTATATATATATATATATATATATATATACATAACAATTCATTTGACAATCAGCAACCAATCTACGTGTACATTTATTTTTCTTTAAATCCGTTGGTCTAAGTTCAGGTCCTTTCTTTAGCACTGGAGGAAAATTAACTTTCCAACATTTTTTAAATGCTTTATATCTTAGTTGTGCTAGTGTCAATTATATTTGGAATACACTGCTATCATATAAATACCCTTAAGCCCGCATTGACACCATCCACAATCAATGTAACTAACCTATGGTCTTCTCGATTCTGAGCCATTTTCAGAATTCTTGTGTTTAGAAGGTGGGATACACCACCTCTAATGTTTTTTTATCGTTGTGATTAATATATCAATTAATTCGGATAGGACTTCAGGATGCATTGTGAAACAGATTTAATTTAAGGGGAAAGAAGGACCACAACCACAACATAACTTGGAGTGGAAAAGGTGTGATTAAAAGACTATAAATGTAGGCTGAACAACGACTATGTAGTGTTAATAAAAGAAGGAATGTAGGATGAACAATGAATATGTAGTGTTAATAAAAGAAGGAATGTAGGATGGACTATGTAGTGTTAATAAAAGAAGAAATGTATGATGAACAATGACTATGTAGTCTTAATAAAAGAAGGAATGTAGGATGAACACGGACTATGTAGTGTTAATAAAAGAAGGAATGTAGGATGAACAATGACTATGTAGTGTTAATAAAAGAAGGAATGTAGGATGAACAAAGAAAACATGTTCGTTTTATCAATAACAGAATGTAATGTGAATATTAACATAAACATAATTTAGTGTGAACAATGTAGTATGAATACACACAGGATCTAGAATAAGAATAGACAGAATGCATTGTGAACAGTGACTATTTTTTAGAATGAATATAGACCATGCAGCAAGAAAAGACAGATTGTAGAATAACAAATCGTCATATATATATATATATATATGATATAGACTTGTCATTTTCATGACACAGTTGAGGATAACAGATATGAAACTGTTGATATTTGTTAAATATTTAACAAGCTTGGTTAGGAAGTATTTTGTTTCTTTAAAATGCAATTTTATAAAGTTCCAAAAAGAAAGTTTAAGTGTTAAATATGGAAACAAAGACCAGAGGTCACAACCTAAATATTTGCTGGTATATATTTAATATTAACCAAAGTTGATATTTTTAGTTCCTTAATTATGAAATAAAGTTGGATTTTTTTCCCTTCACTTTTTTTTTTTGTCTCAATAATGGAAAAATGTACCTGTACATTCTATTTGTTAGTACTTGTGAGTTGATAACATTATGTGATTTTATGTTAGTGACATTTCTTTCCTCAACTGTCCTGAATCACAGGCTAAATAATTAAAAATACTGTTTCATTTCACTTGATCATCTTTGATTCATTCAATGTTATAATCACTGAGAATTCATTGCCTGCTGTGTTATTGATTCGGTTGATGTAATGTTGTTTTATGATTCAGTTAATATGGTCAAGGTTACACCTAGAATATTCTGTGTAGATTCATTTAAGATAATCAAAATTCATTCATCTCTACTGATCATTATTGATTCATTTAACATGATCAAAATTCATTAGGATTCATTTATTTTTATATGTTTTTGATTATTTAACCCAGACTTTTTGTATGATTTTTTTTTTCTTTTATTTATTTATTTTTTTTTTTATTTATTTTTTTTTACAAGATAAATGATTTATTTGATTATACAATTAATCAAATTAAGATTTGTTTCCTTTGAAAAATGAATCCTCATAGGGTTTCATAATTTTGGGGGTTTTTTAACTGAACAAACTTTACTTTTTTCAAAGGTATCAACAATTAAATAATTTTATTTCAATTTCTTTAAAACAATTTACATGTAACTTGAGTCTCATCATTCTTCAACCAGCTATAAATTGCTGGACCCATTCAATGCCATACCTGGCAGACATTGCATAACTGTTCTGGTGATATTTCCAGTTGATTTTTGTTAATTTTTATTCCTGTTTATGACTTTACATGTGAAATGTAGACTCATCATATGGCAAGATGATCTGGAATGAAAGAAAATAATTTTGTTGAAAAAACTTAAAATGTGGCGTTCAATATAGTGGCTGTTTATAATAAACACCAGTCAAATCAACTCTACATTTCAAACAGAACGAAACACTTCATAATTAATAGCTGCGTTTTTACTGTTAAAAGACGTCACTATCAAATAAGTGAAATACCCCTAAGTATAATATTCAACAATTATCAATCAACTTAAGTGAATACTCCCTAAATTTGAAATAAACAAACTGAAATTAATGTTAAAAATATTCTGAAATAATTTAATCTAAACATGGCTGTTGAGGGAGGAAGATCAGGTGTATGATTTTAAGAGATTAATACAAATGATATTAAATTTTGATTTTAGATAATGTATGTGCTTTTAATTTATTAGATGATTGAAAGATATTGTATTTGTGCTTTCACGACATCACTTTTTACTCTGTGATTTTTTTAAAAATTGTTCCATGATTTTATTATTATTTTTTTTTTTTTTTTGCTTTTTGTGCTTCTCAGCCGAAGTTAATTCGTGTCAAATGTTTATAATTTGAATGATATAAAAATATTTTTGTTAATGTCAACATGTATTTCAACTAGTGAATAATCCAATTTTTGTTGCTTTGTATTAGGATAAGTGCACCTGAGTGCACCTGAAATGGAGATTGTAATTTATTTTTGACAAGAGTTTGCTTCATTTGGCAGGCAGGGTTATTTTATATAGAAAGCACTCAAACTAATATTGAAAGGACCATAAAACGCAGTTAAATTTGAGCTTTCTGCTGCCCTGGTGTATTATGAGACCAAAGCAACGCTAAGCCCAATGGTTTGGGGATCTGTTTTCATGTCCATTCATGTCTTGTCTTTGTTAGTTGCTAATGCAGTCAAGGGGGTTTCTTCTACCCATAAGCCTGGTACGCCATCCTTGGAGTAAAATAACAGTCAGTTTGATTTAAAACCATAATAATATTAAAAACACTTTTAGTTAAAGATGGTTAACATATTTTTTTTTTAAAATCTATTGCAACATTCTCCAAAGCTTTAAGAGTCAGAACATTTAGGTCACAAATTAGCCGTTCAAAGCTAATATCTCTGATTAGCTGATAAGTGGGAAGGTGTAAACAATCAAGTTTTCAGCCAGTTATAGTTGAAGTGAAACATTGTTTTTAGTTTTGAATTTTTTAAACTTATTATCCTCTATTAAGTAGTATACAAGCATGTGAATGATAGTATAATCCAAAAAGTTTTACAGTTTTTATTCACATGTAAACGGAAAATAAATACTTCAAATGTAACTTTGGTTATTTTCTTTGTACATGATTTAAGCTTTTTATGACGTGTAATTTGAAAATATTCTTGGCCTTTTTTTCACTGTTGCTTTTCCCCCTTAGTGTTTTTTATTAACAGTATGTTGTACGATCAAAATTAAATCTACACTTGTATTGCTCTCCTTTTTTCGTAGTTTATCTAAATCTATTGAATGTGTGTCTGTATTATCAAAGTAAGGGCATATATTTCGATTGTAAAAGTAGTCAAAAGTCGATCTGGAAATATTCTGAAATTTTCATAAATCTAAGCTAAAATTTTTCAGGTGTTTTTCAATAATCTGGTAAGTTGACTTTATTGTGTTAATTGTTTAGCCAGGTTATTTTCTGGCCATTTCCATATAAATGAAATAATCAGTTTTCATGTAAGTGGCAAAACCTTTTAAACAACCCTAACCTCCCCGCTCCTTAAACTACAGCATAACAGTGTTTAAATAACTATCATATTGTTTCCGCTCTGAACTGAACATGCTTCGATTTACCGTTCACAGGTTCGAGTCCGCCTTTCGACCATCAGGTATATGAGCGAGCCACATGTTGTGGCAGTCGGTTTTCCACCATAATAAGGCTGTGTACAGTGTGAAGTGGACAATTTGTTTTCATATAAGTGAAATACCCTTGAGTACGATGTTAAACACCAATCAAACAAACATATTGTTTCGTGCAAACCTCTCCAACCCAATAGTTTTGTCAGCAGCCAAGGTTTAGTTGTAAGTGTGTCGGCGTAATACTCACGCTATGATATACTGCCCATCTTGTCTATCTATAGGAGAAAGTCATACAAGGTTTCCTCTAAGTCAACAGCCGTATTTGAGTAAGGAACAGTGTGGAAAAGATAATCCGTCTTAATATAAGTGAAATACCCTTGAGTACAAAGTTAAACTGCAATCAAACAAACAATCTTAACCCAATGGTTTCAGCGCATTGTTTAACATGTTCTTACGACAATCATTTTAATACAGCTTTTTTTTTGACTGTTGAATAACTAACTTTCTGTGGTTTGTTAAGTTTTAGGAGGAGCCAGAAAAAGTTTATGAATTAAAATAGACAATTTTATAAACATTTTGAAACAAATTACAAGAAGACTTTAGAATATCATGAGCATAGAGCGTTGTAGGTTAAAGTTTTGGGGATTGCGTAACAGTCTGTATCTATATGACAGGGTTCCTACAGTCCTTGAAATTCCTGGATAAAATTAAATTAAATTTTCCAGTATTTGAATACTGGCTTTTTCCTTTCACATACATGTAACTACCTACTATGATATTCCCATGGAACATTTTTCATTTTCATTTCTCACCACTTTATGATAAGGCTGTTTTCTAGGACATATTTGCAAAAAGAAACCAGTTTTATTGACCATAATAATATGATAGAAAACTTGTGCTGCAGGCAGCAGAGTTTAAGCGAATCAATATTGGTAATGTTAATTATGTCATATAATGGTATATGTGTCGAGTAGTTGTATTTTCGACAAAAACAAATATATATGTAATTAGTATGATTTTTATACTCGACATTCTTTTCTTTACAATTTGAAAAGCTTTTTTTTCATATTTTTGGCACAGGATTTTTTTTGTGTGCCCATGTTTTAACAATATTTCTCTTTCATTTTTTTCTTTACAACATTCCTTTATGTTTATCGTATCATCAAAACATATTCTGCCTTATTATTTTTCCTACTTTTAAAGAATCTCATCTAAAAGTTCTGTTCTAATTTCTTTTTTCAAATTAATATTCTCAATTTTTCGATCTGCAAACTATTGCAACATTTTTTTGTTTCTATTTCTGGGGGTGATAATGTAAGAACAGATATTGTTTTTAAAATTTTGTAAGCAGGTATGTTTTTAAAGGAGTGATATTGTGTGAGTTTTGTGTTTTAACTCTGAATCCATCTGCTACATTTTAGATTCAAAACATTACATGTTATACATACATGTCTGTGTGTAAGATATTTGTATATAAATGCATACATATCTGATAACCCCATGCCAGTGTGATTACTTTTTGGAAATATATAAACTATATCGAACTGAAAACAACCAACTCCAAAAACATTATGCATATTTATTGAAAACAAAAAAAAAATGATATAAAATAATGCTTTGAAAAACTGCTTGCCACAAATGCCCAAAATAAAAAAATATATATGTATTTTAATAAAAAAAATATTTGAAAGCCCGCTAAATTAAAATAGCTTTTATAATACTAAATACTGGGAACCAAAATTAGGTACAAACATAATTGAATTTATACACTTTGTAAACTATGTCAGAAAACGTCTGATGTACTATGTAGATTTACTATTGTCATTAATATTTATAAATGTGGTGATATTTTGTTCGCTGTCGTTGTACAATGTCTGTATACATTGTCGAAAGATCATTTTGGCTGTTCCAACAACCTTTTTTCTCCCCCCAAATGTGCACACGGTTTGTTTATAAATGTCAAACAACCATACAATGGTTCATATTAATTATGATGCTCTATTTTTCCGACATGTCGAGTCATTTTTCTTGTGTAATATAATTTAATGCAAAACAATTAAATTCCTATAATTCTCTTTTAGTGTGAACCTTAAGAATGAAGTAGATTTTAAAAAATGAAGGCAGGTAAAAATAACAGGTATGAAGAATCTGATTAAAACGCAATCTTAATCAGCTTAAAAAAAACACATCTGAATTAGCTTCAATGTATTTTATTCTCGTATTATTCGATTGTGATTACTAGCAGCCCTGGGTCAGGTGGAGGTGGCACCGACAATCGCTGATAAATTTTCAAGGTTATGTCGCAGTTTTCTTCTGTCTTTAAGTGGGACAGGCACCCTAGCTAACAGGAGTTTGTTTAGAGTAGTAATGTTGTCTTTACTTAGCTCTGGAGGAAAATTAACTTTCCAACATTATGGAAACACTTCACCTCTTGGTCGTGCCAGTGTCGATTATTTTTTTAATACGCTGCATCGTATCAGTGAAATTTAGTATGACAGAGTGAGAAATGAGTAATCTGTCATCGTAAAAGTGAAAAACCTATAAGTTTGACAATAAACCCCAGACAAAGGAGTTAAATGGAGATTAGTCATTGACTTTTAGTAAAGACACTTGACCAATAGGGCAAACATTACAATATTCCCATGGTAATCATCTAGGCGTACATGTTATTACCAAGTTTTGATCTGTGGCTCTGTGATTAGTCAGTCTTGAGTTATTTACATCTAGTTTTAATCAGTTTGTTTGTTACTAGTTGCATTTCTTTATTTTTAAATTAATCGAAAGCTCAGCTAAAATTTTTAATTTTAATTCCATTTTAATACTCTGAAAAGAAAAAAACTGAATGTCACAATTTTTTAAATTTATTTATGATTCTTTAATTAGAACTAATTTCTTCACTTCACAAAGCAATAAAATGTCACAATTTTTTTTTTTTTAACTCATCAAAATTCCTAAATAAAATCTTCTTTTCTTTTTTCATCCATCAGTAATATTTACCAAAAAAAAAGATGCTGTACAACTTAAGTTCAAAAATGATAATTCCGGATCATGTTGTTTTAGATATGGAGTTTTGTAAATTTGTGAATAGGAATTGAATGTAAATATTTTAATTGTTTTGTTATTTGTTTAAATTTAAAATCATTATACATGTATTTTTGACATTCACAAGCATAGTGCATTGATCATTGTTTATGTGTATCAATACCTTAATTTTTGTTTAGTCAATTGTATACATCATTAGAGAATTGCACACTGCAGCCAATTTTTTAAAAGTTTTATCAACATCAAACGAAAACGAGGCTATATATTTTATAACAATGTAGTTGAGAGAATTGAGAGAAGCTTTCGCCATATTTTATCACCCAGTACATCTCTGTAGTCTGTCAAATCATGTCATAGATAAGAAATAATATCTTGATAATAAACTTCGTTATTTGGTTCCTTATTCCCTGTTTTACTAATAGTCTATTTTTTAGTGGTGTAACTACTGGGCTCTGCTAACTGATACAAGATTCTTATTTTTTAGGGTCTCTCTAAACAACTTTGTGCAGTTAGAGAGAGCTTACTGTTGCCCTAGGGCTTCAGATCCAAGGGGCAACATGAGATGGATCTGTATGTCTTTTGCAAAAAAATCCAGGTAGCGCACAATTAGTTATGGAGACCCAGTAGTTACTGCACTGATGTTGTTGGAAAAGAGTTATTTTGCTTACTAATCTTAATAAAAAGTGTTACGTTGGACAGAAAAATTTGCTTCTAACAATTGCATTGATCTAGATGAAAGACAATTTCTGGACAGTGTCTTCCAATAAATGATTTAAATGGAATTCCATATATGTTTTTTTCGTTATAAAAAAACGAAAATTTTTTTTTAAAAATAAAAAATTCTTCTTGCTTTTCCACCATAATAAGGCTGTGTACAGTGTGAAGTGGACAATCCGCCATAATATAAGTGAAATACCCATGAGTACGACGTTAAACAACAATTTACCAAACAAAACACCTGTCTAACTTAATTATTCCTGATAGGCTTTTTAAAGCAAATATCCCCCCCTTGCCACCCTTTCCTTTTATTATGCCCCCACCATAAAAGGGGCACACGGCATAAAGTGTTACAACTGTCTTACTTTATTGTGCATGACAGGATTGTTAAAGC
>JARFOD010085113.1:7055-18822 GCA_031763545.1 Mopalia muscosa | reverse complement strand
GGGATGATATTAGCAAATCAACTACAATCACCCTGCTAGTCTACCTATTTCAAGAAATACTATTGCAGGAGTGAATACTGAAAAATTACGGACCGAAGAGAGAGCACCTTTGATTTCATTGGTTGATCCAGTTTTTAGTTTCTCAATCATTGGCTTGCAGAATAACTAGTTAATTTTTCATTGGTTCAAAAAAGCCAAACACAGACCTCAGAGAGAACATTTTTGCTTCATTTGATTGGTTTAAACTTGTTTAGTTGAAAATATTCTTTGAATTTTTCAATCCACATCTAGAATACCAATGAACTACGTTAGAGCTGAGTACGTTTTTACTGATTTTACCCAAAAATACAGTAAGATTGGGTTAATTCCCGACCAGCCGGTGAACTGAATGTGCGTGTTAGGGGTTCACTCAACACCCACTAGAGGGACGCTTCTAGAGGGTTATGCCCCCCAGGTCAGGAATTAAATTTTATGAGATGACTTTGTAGTATAGGCGATCAATTTCACCTATGTCATCAGCAGGTCCCGATTAACTTTTCATTTTTTCGAGCCCTGCATGTCGGAGGAAGCCTGTAAGGTAGATAGCGGGGATAAATAGGACATTATCATTGAATTTGGTTTTGTTTTAATGATCTACATGTATGGAAGAAGGCGCCCTGATTACCCAGTAAGTATGCAGGATTACAGCACAGCGTTACTGAGGGGAAATCCACAGTGTCCTGTAAATTCTGAATTTTATAGCTCGCCAAAACTCAATTTTTTCTAAAAAAACTGAATATCAAATTTAAGAAAAACTCAATTTGCCATTATTTTTCATCAGGGTATTCCCGAGGGCAAAGTGTCTATAAAAACCCCTGTGTGTGGAGCTAGGACTATAATTGGACTTACATGCAGGGGCTTAGGCAGATACCCGTCCAAGTGGACACCCTGAATGAACAATTGCCTCATTTGGACACCCTGTTTTAACATTTTAAAATTTTAACATGCAGGAGATAGGAAAACTGTCAAATTGGACACCCAGTTACTTAAAAAGTGAAACAAAATAATCATTTTGGACACCCTACTTTCGATTTCTGGCTAATCCCCTGGTAGTGACCACTTCACACTTGCCCAAATACATAGTTAAACCGGGAGGAAACCTTGTAAAAACCAACCAGAGCCATATAACTTATGATGCATCAATCATATATAACTGAAGGTTGACAGACAGACTATTGATTCTGTGAACAGTACATCGAAGTATGATTATTAAGTGCACTCGCTCAACACGTAAGTCATGGACCAATTTGACAAGGAGCTCAATGTTTATACCATATACAATGTTTAATTTTACATCCATTGATGTAATGCTCTCATTTGTTTTTGCTGCTATTTGAACAGCTGTTTGATAGACAAAAACAGGGGCTAGTGGTCAATGACTACCCGATCCATCTTAATTTATACGTTTTTTTTTTTCTCCACCAAACCCCTGTTTTACCAATATGACAGGGTAAATATGAGTAGCTAGTTTGTTTATTTGGGGTTAGGCACTCTTAACTTAAGGATACTACATTCCTATGACAGCGTGTCAGAAGACACAATCTTTAACTCCACTGGCAACAAAGGAGACAAGACGGCCAATCTCCTGGTGACAAAAGAAGGGTGCAACAGTAGATCGGTATCCTGCTGGCTCTTAGCTCCAGGTTACAGGAAGTTGTGTCAAAGTGAAAGAATGTAACTTATCTGCTGCTGAAACTCCCAATAAATTAGGACTGACTTATAGATTATTACTATAGATGGTTATTTCACGTATATGGTGTACTCCAATCATTTCTATATTATGAGCTCAAGGCAGTATTAATGTATTAATAATTATTATTAATAAAATTTGAATGAAAATAATTGTTTTATTGGGGTGTTATGTTATACTTAAGGTTACATATGACTAAGTGATGGACTAATTCAGGTATCAAACACAATTAAATGAAAAAACAAACCCTCCACGACAGATCACGTTTATGTGGCCCCTTACCACTGAGAGCTTCTTGACAATGGTAAGTCAAGGTCATCAAACCCCCACAACAGATCAGCTTTATGTTGCCCCTTACCACTGAGGGGTCTTTAACGTCGTACTCAAGGGTATTTCACTTATATGACGACGGACAGACATACAGAACATCACAAACAAATCTGCTTCCCGTTACCCTTTAGCTCTGAAAACACCAGGGCAACAGAAAGCAACTTCTTTTCTCGCCTCTTACGATCGACCGAGGAAGCCGAGCATTCTGCAGGCCCCTGGGATTATGTCATTGGGAGAACAAACTGTAATATGGATTAATAATTCACAAGCACCTGCAATATATTTAACCAGTAAATCAACTCTATATTCAGAGACGTCAAACTTAAATGGAAAATGATAATGGAAAACGCTGTCACTGGATTTGTCAAAAAAATTTTGAACGAAGCTATGATTTTATTTCAAATAATATTATTTGCCCGGCTAGACAAAATGTCCAAGGATGCAATTCCAGAAGGAGGAACAACTATGTTGCTTTCTCTACATTAATAAAAAAACTATTATAACTGATAGAGATGCTCTCAATCTGCCTGCTTCAATGAACTGAACATGAAATCGCACACGATGGCTGGCTACTAGGATTAACCCCACATTAACGGACAGCTGGCTCTTCCACAAACTTAACACATTGATTTTTCCCAGAGGCACTCTTCTGTAAACCCTATAGTAGGGCTTGAAGGGAAAGCACATCAGGTGCTATAGAGGTTAACTCAAGGTATTAAGGCTAAAGAACATATGAGAAATAAGATACACCCTAATAAAGGAGTACACAATTTTTAGTGAAGAGAAAAAAGATAACCCTAAATAAGGAGTGCACACTTTTTTTGAAGAGAAAGAAGAGACATCCTAATAAATGAGTACATACTTTTTGTGAAAACAAAGAAGATACATCCTTATAAAGGAGTACATACTTTTTGTGAAAACAAAGAATATACATCCTAATAAAGGAGTGCACACTTTTTAGTGAAGAGAAAAAAGATAACCCTAAATAAGGAGTGCACACTTTTTGTGAAGAGAAAGAAGATACACCCTAATAAAGGAGTGCACACTTTAAATGAAGAGAAAGAAGATACACCCTAATAAATGAGTACACACTTTTTGTGAAGAGAAAGAAGATACATCCTAATAAAGGAGTACACACTTTTTGTGAAGAGAAAGAAGATACAGCACAATAAAGGAGTACACACTTTTTGTGAAGAGAAAGAAGATACACTACAATAAAGGAGTACACACTTTTTGTGAAGAGAAAGAAGATACATCCTAATAAAGGAGTGCACACTTTTTAGTGAAGAGAAAGAAGATCCACCCTAATAAAGGAGTAAAGACTGCTTTGTTACAGAGTAAAGAAATAGCCCCCTATAAAGGAGAACATAATTATTTGTCCCTGAAAAAGGTTTGGTTTGTTTGATTGAGGGTTTAACGCCACACTTAAGGTTTTTTCACTCACATGACCGCATTCCCTGAGAAAGGAGATACGTCCTTATACAAGTGTAGATTATGTCACAAATGGCTTTCATAGAATGGAGAGATACACTCTAATAAAAGGGTATACAAACTGCTTAGTCACTGAAAAAGGAGACTTATACGGGAGTATACACTAGTTTATCACAAAAAAGATACACCCTAATAAAGCAGTATATACTTATTTGCACTGAGAAAAGAGATACACTCTAATATAAGGATGAACAAACTGTTTAGTTTCAGAGAGAGGAGATACACTCTAATTAAAGGGTGAACAAACTGTTTAGTTTCAGAGAAAGGAGATACACTCTAATAAAAGGGTATACAAACTGTTTAGTTACAGAGAGAGGAGATACACTCTGATAAAAGGGAATACATACTGTTTAGTTACAGAGAAAGGAGATACACTCTAATAAAAGGGTATACAAACTGTTTAGTTTCAGAGAGAGGAGATACACTCTGATAAAAGGGTATACATACTATTTAGTTACAGAGAGAGGAGATACACTCTAATAAAAGGGTATACATACTGTTTAGTTACAAAGAGAGGAGATACACTCTGATAAAAGAGTATACATACTGTTTAGTTTCAGATAAAGGAGATACACTCTAATAAAAGGGTATACAAACTGTTTAGTTACAGAGAGAGGAGGTACACTCTGATAAAAGGGTATACATACTGTTTAGTTACAGAGAGAGGAGATACACTCTAATAAAAGGGTATAAATACTGTTTAGTTACAGAGAGAGGAGATACACTCTAATAAAAGGGTGAACAAACTGTTTAGTTACAGAGAGAGGAGATACACTCTAATAAAAAGGTGAACAAACTCCTTGGTTTCAGAGAAAGGAGATATACTCTAATAAAAGGGTATACAAACTGTTTAGTTTCAGATAAAGGAGTTACACTCTAATAAAAGGGTATAAAAACTGTTTAGTTACAGAGAAAGGAGATACACTCTAATGAAAGGGTATACAAACTGTTTAGTTACAGAGAAAGGAGATACACTCTAATATACGGGTGAACAAACTGTTTAGTTTCAGAGAAAGGAGATAAACTCTAATAAAAGGGTGAACAAACTGTTTAGTTACAGAGAAAGGGGATACACTCTAATAAAAGGGTGAACAAACTGTTTAGTTACAGAGAAAGGAGATAAACTCTAATAAAAGGGTGAACAAACTGCCCCTAACGGGGCTTCAGAGAAAGGGGATACACTCTAATAGATGTACATGAATATGCACTTATTTGTCACAAACATGATACTTAACAATAATTGAGATCTTTGTGTTCTATGGTGTAATGTATGAGTTAAACTCACCGAGATGATCAGGTCCTTCTCCAGCAGGTAGTCTGAAGTCCACCTTATTGTTCAATCCCCCATATATCAGGTTAAAGGGCTGTTTGTTGTCAGGACTTAGTCTGTATGACACCTCGTAGGACACAGGACCATTCTGCAACCACAAATAGGTCATTGTGTTATTATTTCATCATTTAAAAATTAATACTGATTGAAAAAATATCTACATACATGTGCTGAAGCCAAAGAAAATAGGGGAAACAACTCTGATCAGTATAAATCCTCAGCACACTTGATAATTTAACACGTTCAAAGCCCAACTTTTCTTTAAAGCATAAAAGAAAACTGTTATAAAATTAACTTATTTTGGATCAAATTTAACATGGTATTGATTGAAATCGTTTTGTCATGAATAAAAACAGCTTTAAAAAATATAAAGAAAAAAAAAATCCCAATATATAAGGTTTGTTTCTTTGTTTGTTTGCTTTGGGTTTAACGTCATACTCAAGGGTGTTTCACTTATATGACGACGGATTGTCCACTTCACAATGCTCCGTTACTTTTTAGGATGGAAAACTGAGAGGAAACCTCATAAATACCCACACTTAACATATAATGTAATATCAACAATCCCAATGTAACAACTCACATCATCATCATCTTTCCATTCTCTACAGTAGATCTGAAAGTTTTCCTCCAGTTCATATGTAAAAGTCTTATTGTTAGGGACCGTACAGCTGCCACGGCCGGGGCTCTTGTTTACCCTTATTAACAACCAAGACTCGCCCTTAATAAGTGGGTCATCTGTAGATAAATAAAATATAAAACATTAGGTTGATTAGTGTTTAACACCATACTCTGGGGTAAGTCACTTAAATAACATTCATATACACCCTTACATTACCATAAAAAAATATAAAACAAAACATTAGGTTGATTAGCATTTAACACCATGCTCTGGGGTAAGTCACTTAAATAACATTCATATACAACCTTACATTACCATAAAATGTTGCCAGTTCTGCTCAGTTGAAAATTTATTAAATTCTTTCAGTGCTGAGTTATGTTTGTTTGGGGTTTGATTTCTCTCCTTGAGATTATTTTATCCATAGGATGGCGTGGCACACCAATAACTGAAGAAAACCACCTTCGACACCATCCACTTCTCACATTCATAGGATGGCGTGGCACACCAATAAGTGAAGAAAACCACCCTCGACACCATCCACTACTCACAGTTAACTAATTTATAGCTTTACCTTTTTCAATCGCCTCCACTGAAAATATGTACTGTCTTCCTTTATGGAGAACATTAGGTCTTAGGACAAACACATCCGAGTGAAGTCCAGTGTTGAGGTCTTCAGGGAGCAGGTTCACAACATTTCTAGATTTCTCAACAGACAGCTTGTGGGTGGTCTTAGTTTCAACACCATCGAATACAGTATCTCCGTTAGGCGGTTCTTTGTCCTTTTCAGGATCTGAAAGACAAGGGTAAAGGGGTCATTTACTTTCTTCTGATTGACTGATGTATTCTGCCACATCCAGCAATGTCTGCAAACACACTGGGCCAGTGAAAGCCTGTTTATACATTTATGTTTATTAACATTTTTGTATGTTGCTTAAGTACATTAATGTCAATGCCTGATAAACATGGTTAGTGCCATTCAATAGACTAGGGTTGTACACCATAGATACAGATATTTCACCGTATATTATTACGAAAGGAGATACGGTATTGATTGGTGTGTTACGCCTTACTTAAGGGTACTCCACGTATATGAAAGCGGTGTATTCCAACAATAACTGACACTAGTACAACCAAGATGTGAAGTGTTTTCATAATGTAAGAAAGTTAATAATTGCTTCTCTTCAAACAAAATGCCCATAGCCAGGGGACAGACACCAGAACAAGTCTGTTGCTTTTTTGCCTGTATGAAATTAACAGGTGGAAAAAAAAGGTGCTGCAAAAATATAATTGACTTACTTGGTTGATGTTGTCTTGGGTTGGTGTTGGGGTTTTCATGGATATCCTGGAATCCTGAAAACAACAATGAATACCTTGTTAATTTGTTTAGGGGGCGCTGATCAATGTAAACCCCTCTCCTGTTTAAGTTTGTTTGTTTGATTAGGGTTTAACATCCTACTCAAGGGTATTTCACTTATATACTCTTGATTATGAGTGTGGTGTATATGAATAGGCTCTAACTTATTTATATAGCCCATTGTGACAATGGTCTATACATTGGTAATTGTCCAATATGTCAAGTATGTTTAGGTTGGTTTGTTTGTTTGTTTCATTGGCGTTTAACGTCTTACTCAAGGGTATTTCACTTATATACTCTTGATTATGAGTGTGGTGTATATGAATAGGCTCTAACATATTTATATAGCCCATTGTGACAATGGTACATTGGTAATTGTCCAAAATGTCAAGTATGTTTAGGTTTGTTTGTTTGTTTGTTTCATTGGTGTTTAACGTCTTACTCAAGGGTATTTCACTTAGTGGCAACGGATTGTCCACTTCACACTGTACACAGCCTTATTACGGTGGAAAACCGAGAGGAAACCTCATAAAAACCACACCCCAGCGATTGCCAGAGCCACAACATGTGACTTGCTCATATACCTGATGGTCAAAAGGCGGACTAAAACCCGTGAACGGTAAATCAAAGCATTTTCAGTTCAGCAAGCGCAGTTGCTACCACTGAGCCATGGCCACGGCAAGTATGTTAAGGAGATTATCAGGCCTCTTCACTTGTGTAGTTTATCATGGAAATGATGAAGATTACATGGTAACATTATGTAAGGCTATTAAGACATGCTATGATTGAGGTAGACATTTTAAAAATATTTGTTTGTTTGGGGTTAAATTACGAACTTGAGGGTATTTTACTTATATGATGACAAACCTCCTAATAACAAACCACATCATGTCACAATTTTCAAAAGGAATTATTTCTCTACCTTATTCAATATGAGAACACTCAAGAAAGTCACAGGAATGTTTGATGCCATCAAAAAGTGTTTTTGAGATATTGCTTCCTGTAACTTGCAGATAATATACAGTTTCCCAAATTGTACTATCAAGCTTAAATAAGAATGTGTTTGTATGCAGGTGTTGTTTCGATGATCAGGTGAACTATCAAACTCACCATTCCTCCCACCAGTGCTTCCCCCTTCTCCTGGGTTACCTTCTGCTACAGAGTTGACAAACTGACTGTTCTCTAGCACATTGGATGGCACCTCTGCAGGATCACCTACAGGGTCAGGTACTGGCTCACCATTCTGACCTAAGATCAACAAATAAACACAATCTTAGATTCTCTTTCATTCATTGATTTTCCATTTTTTGCACAAATCAAACTCTTCTGAATACCATTTGTTTTTTGTCTGTTATATAACACAGATATTTCTAAAAAGAATCACACTGGCACAGGGATGTCGATAAATTTTCGTGTTCTACATAATCTCCCAAAGACAAATTTCTAAATAGATCTTAGTCTGGAGTTGTTAGGGGTAACCTACAGCCTGTTCGAGAGATTTTTTTGTTTGATTGGGGTTTAACGTCGTACTCAAGGGTATTTCACTTGAAGACGTGCCAGCCAAGTGGGTGAATGAAACCACCCTCGACACCACTGGCAACAAACAAAGACATACTGTGACAATTAAGGGACAACAACAGGACGCAAGACAGACACCACAAACAGATCGGCTTCCTGTTCCCCTTTAGCTCTGAGAACACCAAGGCAACATGAAGCTCCCTCCAACCACCCGAGAGAAGGTAATTACCATTTATACAATAATGAATAGAACCATGCAGACTCAATCCTGTTAACAGTACTTTGAAGTAAGATTAGAAAGCGCATTTGGTAACCACTTAGCCATTGCCGTTTGCGTAATTTTAAGGAAGTTTTTATCAATCTTACCATACTCTCCTCTGCCGTATGGTCTTGCTCGTCTAGATGTGCTGCTCACACTTCCTGGTTGTGGGCGTGGCAATGGCTGGCTGGAATCTCCACCTTCTCGTCGCTTCCTTCTATTGGAATGGCGACCTGCAAACAACATAAAAACAAGCCCTTTCATTAGTCAACAGTTACGTTAAAAAAAAGTCATGTGAATTACAGTCCTGAAGTGAACACTTGCTAGATTGTTGGTTTGATTAGGGTTAAATGTCATACTCAGTGGTATTTCACTTATATAAGGACAGATTGTACACGTCACACTGTTTTTTGCCGATTTAAGGTGGAAAACCAAGAAGAAACCTTGTTCCTTTGCAGCCTGTACATACGTTTATATAGGGCCACATTGTGAACTAGCCTTGAGCTAATTGTGCTTTACCCTATGGAAATAAAGTATTTATTATTATTATTATTATTATTATTATTATTATTATTATTATTATTATTATTATATTCATGTATATGTTTTATCAGAAGTCTATCAATTGTTAAGTTTAGCCTTGAAACTTTGATTTACGTTTATTTTGGGGTTATTCGGTACTTGTTCATCTATGTTCCCACAGTCAATGCAGTGTTGATCTGATACAATGTCTGGTGAAGTTAATATGAATAATGAAATGTGTAACATTGTATTATTAGGAGAGCTGTGTACTGACTCATGCCTACACAGATGCAATGGTATCACTGGTAATGTAAACAAACTTTATAAATAGTAATACTGTACATGCCAATGCAGACTGTCAGATTAAGAAAAAAAGTGCCTGAAATAGGAGATAAAGCTGTGCGACTTGAATATATGATCATGGGAAAACAAAATTATAGGCTCCAATTTAACTGTTTGTAATTAGGATTTCGATTTTTTTTTTCATCAGCATATAGTATGATAAAGCTAACTTTTAATCCAAGCCGTGAAAAAAAAAATTGGTTAATTTTGAGCCCAAAGGGTCCCACAAGACCTTAATGCGGCCAGGAGTATGTGGATACTTGCTTAGTGTATGGGTAGTTTTAAATTAGGGCTAGATTAAGGTAACACTTTTATTAAACGCTGCATGTTATTTAACGGTTCAGAACTAAAACTTAAACTAGCCCTAATACTAACATTGAAGCTATACACGCATGCGTGTTTTGGTAACTGAAGGGAATGCGACCAAAGATTAGAAAACAAAACAAGTTGTACAAGGTCATGAAAGTTCTGTTTTTACGGATTTACCTCGATTTTATAACAACATTTTTTTCTTCCATGTTTACAGGCACGAAAGTTTAGTTTTTCTTTCTTATAAGAATGGCCCATTGGAATCGACCAAAACACATTTGGCAACATTTTGCTCCATTTTAAAACTGTCGATTCTGACATGAGTAATTATGCAACGCAATATATAGATGAATCTGCTAAAAAAAAAATAAAGACAAACAGATGAAAAAGTACACCGTCATGTTAATGAAGTACATTAAGTACAGCGTACAACTCCAATCCAAAAAAAAGATATAACAATGGCATACAGAAATTATGCTCTTCGCCACTTCTCAAGTTCTCCTGAAACAGATTTTTTTCAGATGACGGGAGTGACGTCACAGCACAAGAACATCGACTTTGTAGATTATACTGGTTATGGCTTCTGAATCATGATTTCAAGCAAGTTTTGCTTTACATTAAAAAAGTATTGCTTCAAAAATAAAGTCTTAGAACGGAGGTGCATGTCAGGGGCTTCTTGCTTCATTTGCCTCTCATTACTATAGCAACCAGGTATATGTGAGTTACCTTAACAACACGCTGTTAGAGATGGTTGGTTATGGCGTGTTTTAAGATACGCTTGGTTTGGCCAACAAATTGGCAGAGTATAAATGTTCTGAAGAGCGAAAGTTTTTGTTAAAAACCTCTCTACAATCACCTGGCTGAACCGGTTATTTTGTTTACTTAGAGTTTGTGTGTATACTGATAACCCAGAGGGCAAAACATCAACAAAACAGTCCCCTCCCCCCGATCGAACGCTAGTTCCTACGGACTTTAAATGCAACGGGTCACCAAAAACCCGGGATTTCTGCTTTTATCCAGTGGGTTCAATAGTGATTATCGACTCAAATCAAAGATAACACATGTATTAATAATTGTGAGTGTATTTATTTGCCAGTTCAACAGTTTTGAGACAATTTCACACTCCTACATAAAAATGCCCAAAATGTCGGCAACAGCAAACATTACACATGTAATTTGTTTGTTTGTTTGATTGGTGTTTAACGGCGTACTCAAGGGTATTTCGCTTATATCACGACGGATTGTCCACTCCAGACTGTGCACAGCCTTTTTACGGTGGGAACCAGGTAAAAAAAAAAACCACCTCCGCGATTGCTGGAGCCACAACATGTGACTCGCTCATATACCTGATGGTAAACGGGTGGACGGTCAATCGAAGCGGGTTCAGTTTATGATGCGCACTCGCTACACCTAAAACCCGCCCCGCGTGTCTATCGTTTAATCTAACAGATGCATCATGGTCAACCGCTGATCAGATATCATTGCGTATACTTGTAACAATTGTTGGGGCTCGTTTATGTTGAGATACGCTTGATAAGGTTAACAAATTGCCCGGCTACAGTTTGCTGGGGGTGGGGCTGGGCGGAATCGTCTGTATGTTCTGCCATAAGAGTTTTTATATTTAATCTGTCTACACGATAACATTTAATCCGTCTACTCACCGGTAACTGTGTCTCCTTTGGGAAAAGTGTTTATGCCGTGTGACGGACAAGACAGCCTATAATAAAATAAAACTTGAAAATATCTAAATGTATTGGAGAATATCAAAACACGTATCCGAAAGTATCATATAAACATGTTGACTGTCGTGCCTTTGTCCGAAAAATACATACAGTCGGCCTATACTTATTGCATCTTTTCCACATTAGCAGCGACTGTCCTCGGAAATATATTTATGAGCAGGGGGGGGGGGGGGGGGGGGGGGGGGGGGGGGGGGGGGGGGGGGGGGGGGGGGGGGGGGG